>JACEGR010003106.1:0-112231 GCA_014170235.1 Listronotus bonariensis | reverse complement strand
TCTTAATATTAAGAGAGATACCGAGCCATTGCACTATGGTTTCTGGGAGCCTATTTTTTGGCCAAAAATAATAAATGCATTCAATTAAAAAATTAAAAGTAAAAATTGATTTTTCCTAAACCAATAATAATAAATAATATAAAAAAACTCGACTTTCACCTTTACACAATATACAAGGTGTCAAAGAGAAAAAGAAAACCAATTTATTTGGATAATTTTTGATACTTTTTAAATATTTTGAGTAATCTTTTTATTTAAGGGTTTTTTGACATAAACTATTTAAATTTGATAATATTTTTTTTTGTATAAGCTAAAGGGCGCTACCTACACTACTTTAAATTTCTATAAAAATATACAACTTTTTTGTGCCACTCTGTATGTACTTTCTAAGTAAATATATAAACTCTTATGCTTTTACACAAAAAGGTATACTTTATAATAATGTCTCTGAGCAACCGTTTTTCAGATATTTGCAAAAAGTCCGACATTAGACCATTCGTATATAATATGGCAGTTGTAGTTTTGGTTGTACTAAACAATTTTAAGGCAAATATTTCGAAAACTGTTGCTTATAGCGATTCTTATAAAGTACACCTTGTTTGTGTACAAAGCATAGGATACTAAATTGGTAAACTTAGTACATACACGGTAGCACAACTGCTACTTTCTGAGAAATTCCAAGTAGTGTAGGTATCGCCCTCTCCTGCTTCATCAAAAAGCTACCTAATACTCTATCTTAAAAGCTAATGTCAAAAACTCTTAGATACCGTGTTTTATTACAATATTTAAAACGTATACAACACTCATCGAAATAAATTAAAATATATTTTTTCACTTTGATGCCCTATATTTTTGTTATTACCAACTTTTGGATATAGGTCTTTGGTTAGATCTTAATAATTTGGCATAAGAAATCTATGATTTCTCGGTAAATTAATAATTACTGGGCACCCTGTATATTACAGTTGTATGAAATAGCACCATATCGAATATAATGGTGTTGCTGCTTGTTAAAATTTGATTCTTAATCTAAAATAGGCTCCAATGCTTCTTCGACAGGGTATTTTAAGTTTCTTTTTCTAGAAAGCTTAGCATTTTTATTATTTTTGCTAGCTGGCAAAGACTTTCATCCACTTCTTTTAAAAGTGATTCTAAATCTTGTGGCCCATGTCGGCAGGTCGCTATAGCCGCAGCTTTTATTATTAATGATGTGTCTTATTAGACAATTGCGTTGCTTTTCTTACTTCTTTTGATTATTCCTAAAATGATAACCTGGGTCCACAAGGAGATGTTGATGGTGTAGATAAGTCAAATACAATAACAATCTGTTTTTCCAACCAAGCATTATTTTTATTTTGAACATACCCCCTTGTTTTGTGCTGCTTGGCACCATCTTTCTACAAAATTAGGGCAGAGGTGACAAATTTTTGTCAGATATCTGGTTTATTAGATGAGTTAATGTTTATTTCGATCTTCTAATTTAGATAATTAAATATTTTTAAAAACTTTTCGTTTTTATCGTCTTCGTACAACCACAATTCTAAAAGGTGTTCTTTATTAAAATAGTGCATATCTGTAAAAAAATATATATTTTTTCCAGGGTAGCAAATAATCGGAAGTAAAGAATGTAAAATAATAATCACAAATAAAGACTTAACAAAATAATGTGAAATATATTGCCGCCAAATGCAGCCTTTTTTCTCAACCTTCCAGAAATTAAATATTTTTAAATATTATTAGTAAATGAGCCAATAAGAAAACTAATTTTATTTAAAAGGGACATAATTAGGTAATTCTATCAAATGCTTTTAAATAACATACTTAGTAGTTAATAAAAATATATATTTTCTTTAAAAATATGATTAAACAGATTAGCACCACACTAACAACTTTTTAGTGACACTTAACGTACCAATGCACATGGTTTCTGTGACCTATTTGTGGCCAAAATCCATTTTTTCAAATTGATAAAAAATAATTTTGGTTGTTTACGTAGAAAGCAGATACATCATTCTTTAGATAAATAGTGTGTTTATTCTTGATTTGTTCTTTTTTTATATGTATATATATATATATATATATATATATATATATATATATATATATATATATATATATATATATAAACTGGTTTCAAGACGCTGTTTAACACAAAATATTATACCAGTACCGGCTACCAGTACAAAGATTTGATACTTTCCGACGCTTCCGCTTGTGCTCGCAGTGCTGAGGCTTTAAGCATTTAATATTAAAAAATATATTTACAAAAAATGTTTTATTGTCGTTTTTTATTAAATGCAAGACTTTATTGTATTACCATTCATAAATTATTTTTATGGACAGACTATACGTAAATAAAAGAAAAACTATTCATGTTATTGGCTTTATCAAAGAAATTATATTTAATTAATAAATAATTAATTTATACAATACAGGGTAATTCAAATACTAGATTACTCACTCACTAATTACAAACTCAATGAAAAAAATATTCATGTCAAATTGGTGACAGCTTTCCTGCTATAAAATTCCGTTATTTGTACACTTACGGCCAGTTTCACATTATTTGGTTAACACTAACCAAATGTTTCTTACCATAGAAACAACGAAATACCAAAATGTGATTGGTGCTGCCAAAATAGTTAACCCAAAAGTGATGGTAACCATATATTGTAAAACTGGGCATTATAGAAAATCCTGAAACCCGTCAATTATTATTTTTTTAGGGGATACATTTTTATGAAAATTTACTTTTCCAGGTGTTTCAGGATTTTTTTATCGGTGTATAAATAATATAAGTAACGGAATTATAGTGGCCTGGTTTTTATTGGAACTCACTGTAGATAGAATTAAATATAAAGTTTATACTTCCGCATGTGCAGATATATAATTATTTAATTTTGTACATAAAGTAGAACAGCTTTGACAAATATTATATAGGATATGATATTAGCAGTAGTTATGAGTAATGACAAGCTTCCCTCTTGAATGTCCATCTTTAATAGTTTGAATTGCAGAAGGAAGATCTTTAAAATCAAATTGCTTTTGAATAACTGGTTTTATCTAAAACAATAAACTGACGTCACAAATTTGCAAATGCAAAATACAACGTGTCCAAGATAAGGAGAGTCAGTATGGACATCTTGAAAAATGATAAGAGATACGAAGTCGGTTGAATAAGAACAAAGTTGAGGTTTTATGTGCCTAATAAAATGCTGTCCAGATTTTTTAAGTTCCGAGTATTTCCGAAGATATACGAAACAAAAATTAAAACTTTGTTTTATTTTTTTCCGGTCTTATTTAAAATCAAATTATTTTAAAATAAATTAAACTTTCGCATTTTCATCTTTTCCATTCTATGCAATAGTGTTTTTTTAATGCAACGTTTCAACTTTATTTTTTAAATAATATAAAATTTAAAAACCTATTTTATTATATATTCAATAATGTACACATTAGGGGTTAATCTTAATACGGACCTGTATTTATAGGAATTTATTAAAAATATTGAACTCTACATTTTAAATTAATAAATTACTTAATTAAACAACGGTCAGCCTCAAGGAAGGTAAACTTTTTAATAAGGAGCGCTCGATTTTTATAATTGTCCGAAAATATAAGTTTTGTTTGTGACGTCACCTTTTTGACCTAATATTTTTTCACCTCACAAAATAAACCAATACTTGCAAACCGTAAAATAAAATCACTAAAAAAACTTTTAAAAAATGTATCTTACCCTTCATAACGATTTAAACGTAAATTCCCTGTAAAAAATATCCAAAGGTCACTTACCCCTGTTTACAAGTTTTAAAATTCTCTTTAACTGCAGTACTTAACTATAAACAGTAAAAACTAAACGTATATTAAAGTCAAATGATTAAAAAGCAAAAAAAACACCAAAACCTCGAAAAAAAAACCTTCCAGTATAATTGTATACAAAGAATTACAGAAAAAGATTAAGTCAACATAGGCTTAAATGGGAGCTCCTTATTAAAAAGTTTATTTTCCTTGGGTCAGCCTAACAAAAATCCCTAGCATCACTTAGGCCGAGTTTTATAAGTATGGTTTAAACTTCAACCCACAGTTAAACTTAGGTTTTAGTTAAAATACGTGTTTTACAGGTCTAGTTAAACATCAGTTGGAGTTTAACCTATGAACGATGGATTCGGTTATGGTTTAAACGGCAAGCTGAGTTTACAGTCATCTGACATCTTGTTATTTATTGTTTATATAACACTTACCTTATTTTTTTTTAAGTTAAAAAGCAAATTCTAATAAGAATACTACAAATTAATTCCTTAAAATTGAACACGTGTTTGATATATTTGATATTATACTATCTGATCATGAAGACGAGCTAGATATTATCAACTAGGATTCGACCGATACCGAAATCAGTATCGGTATATCGGCAATATCCGCAATATCGGCAGTCATCGCCGATCGGTATCGGCCGATATAGAAAGTGCAATATCGGCCTATATCGGTATCGGCCAAAATCAGTAATAATTGTCTAAAGCGATTCAATCGAATAAAATCAATTCTGAACAAACTAATTTGCTCTATGACTTAGAGGAATGCTGGAAAAGCATTTTTAGAAGTCAAGATTAGGGAAATTAAAACACAAAAGCTAATTACTAAACAAAAACGTAAGTAGATATATTATTAAAAAAACAAACAAAAATTTCTGAAAATGCAAAAAGTTAACAACATACAAATAAATTGTCATAATAATAATTAGTAACTAAAGCTAATTTTTGGTAAATTATAATGTAACACAATTTACGATTCTGCTCTTTTTGGGGTTAGACGATTTCTAGAACTTTCATATACGTTTCCAGCCGATAAAAAAATTTGTTCACTAGTTACGCTAATTGGTGGGAGTGCTAAGTATATAATTGCACAGTTATACCTCAAACATAAAAATAATATGGAATTGATGGTCGATTCTGTCACTAGCTTCTAGAGTTTATCTGCAGCTACTGCGCCCGCTGTGTTGCCAGATTAATATCGTAAGGTAGGTATTTGGAAATACTAGCTTTAACTAACCAAAACTAACCAGGCAACACCGCGGGCACGTTAGTTCCAGATAATCTCCAGACGCAAATGATTCTGTCGGGTCGGGTATTCCGCGATCGAGTTAGACCAAATTGTAAACGGTAGTGAGTACACGGGCGCTCAGCATTGCTAAATTTGGGGGTTCACGGAACGTTGAATCAATTTCACGTTCTTTTTCATTTTCTGTTAGTGTATTTTTTAAACCGAATTTAATGGTAACGGTATATTTTTATTGACTTAATTTTCGAAAATAAATCAGTCCTATATGATCTTGGTTTATTTTTATAGCAAAATATCAATAATAAAAAAGTCTGCCGATATATCGATACCGGCCGATATCGGCCATGCCAATATCGGTATCGGCCGAAAAAAACATAACGGTCGATCCCTATTATTAACGTTATTAAAAATCCCAGGCGGGATAGTATATTTTTGCTCAGAGTTGAAAATGTTGATCAGTGGGCAGATAAAAATTTATTCAACGCTTTAGGCTTGCAAAAGCCTCTGTTGGAAGGTCACTTCCCCAAATTAGCGCCACGTTGGAAAGACCTACTAGACTATAAGTAAAATCATCTGTTTTGTTTATTAAGGAAATAAGTAGAAAATAAAATATTTTAAGATAAGTTCAACGGACAGCTTGAGCCAGACATAATTTATTCTTAAAGTAATGATGCAAAGTAGACAAAAAAATCATAATGTAAACAACCCCATGACGCAGCGCGTATTTGTCAGAAAATGGCTATAAATACTGGTAACTTCATAACATCGTTGAGTTAGCCAAATATAATTTAACCGCAACCTATACAACAGCTATTTTGTTATATTCCTTTTAGGGTCTAGAACCGCCCAGAACGACACCAAAAGTGTTCCTTTTAATTGCAGTCTATTGTATTTTTGACAGTTTTGACACTCTTGACAGTTCAAGAACGGTTTCGGGCGGTTCTAGAGCATAAAAGGAATACACCATATAGGTATCGCATATTTTAGTTTTAAACTCCTGTTTTAATTTTTGGTTTTAACTTAGGTTAAATCTTCAGTTTAAGCGAAATTTATAAAACCGGGCCTAAGTTACATTTTTTAAATCCGGTCCTGATATTTTATTACCAAAAATTTAGATGCAATTTTATTTTATATTCAACGATGTATCTCATATTTTCGTTTAACTTTAAAACAAACATGTATTTCTTAGGAAACATTAACTGCCACATTTTAAATTAATAAATTACTTAAATAATAAATAACACAAACCCTAAGAAAACCCTCTATCATTAACTATTTTTAGTATATTTGTACCAAATTTTGATACAGGTTCGTAATACGGTTAAACCAAAACGTGAATTTAAAATAAATTTAGCAATAAAATTTTGATATTTAAATCTTAGGACGGTACTTAAAATATGTTAGGTAATATTGGTAGGGGCACTTAATGTGTCCTGGGAAATAAGGGTTTGTATTAAAGTTAAACGAAAAAGTGAGATACATCGTTGAATTTGACATAGAATTGAATTTTAAATAAAAAGCTCTGCGTTGTTTAATAAACCAATTTATTAATTCAATATAAGTTTAATATTTTTATTAAATTTCTAGAAATACGGGTCCTTATTAAGATTAAACTCTAATGTGTGATATATCATTAAATTTGTTCAATCATGGTGGCCCCACGAAAATGAAACGGCAGATTTGAAAATAAATTACACCATTGGATAAAGTGGCACCAAAAAGTGCAATTTATTATAAAATCCGATTTTAAATACGACCAAAAAATTTTTTTGGGTTTTTCCGAATATAATTGGAAATACTCTGAATTTTGAAACTTCCTAAACAGCATATTATTAGGCACACAAAACCTCAACTTTCTCATTTAACCGACTTCGTATCTCTTACTTTTTCCATGGTGCCCATTGGCCTTCCTTATCTTGTATATGTATTTATGAGACTTTTTCAATAATTAAATACTAAACAAACAAAAAATAAGATACCGTAATCTGTTTAGTTCCGAAATTATTGTAAAATATTTCTTTGTAGCCTGTTGATGTTTAAACACGTCGTTTACAATTTACTATGTTGTGACAAAGAATATGACCCAATTGGTTTTGCAACATACCCACCTTATTTTCGCGTACCAAACCATCGATAAATCTAAATCCTGAATTCGAAGGGACAAAATATCCCCATCTTACAGTCTTGCCATCACATATCCTTGAAACATTACTCTCCAATAAGTTACCAGCGCTAGTTAGTAACCCACCCAGAAGTCCATATTTGTCATTATTTACTAAGAGTGGTGAATTTAATGTGATGTAAGATTCATAGTTCCATGTGTTGGGAATGTTTTGGATACCCATATTTGCTGCATCCAAAATGATGTGATACCTTAAAAATAAATAATCATATACCGGGTGTCGACGAATCTTTTAGACACGCCATAACTCTTAGAGTATTAGAGATATCAAAATAAGATTTGGTATAGGTAAATGGTCATGAGAAGGAAGAAGAGAGTTTTCGCATATTTTCACTTTTCGGTTACTTTCGGTTTAAATGAAATGGTTTCAATGTTGAAGAAACACAATGTAACTTTCAACACTTTTGAATTCTTAAAAATAGGAATTTGATATTTTTAAAAGTTTTTACGCCTACTTAATTTTTTAAGAGCCATTTGCATCTAAGTGGCCATGATCGCTGATATTTATGTTCCTATTTTTTATTTGATCGCAAATAAGTTGGTATCATTAGATACGTCAAAGAATATTTTTGTAAAACGAGCTTGTTTAAAAAACAGTTGACATTTGAAAATTATAGTTAGACACAAAAATGTCAATTTGCCAAATTGTTTTATTCCTGTCTTTCATACTTAGTACCTGAACCAAAGAATACATATACCATAGAAGCTCACAAGTGAGCTTTCAGCATACCCTAAAGTTTTAGTACCTACCCTGACCACCAGATAGCGAAAGTAGTCAGAATCGACCAATAGAAACTCGATATAGGCATCGACCAATTTTTCTGATTGGTTCGGTGCCGGCTTTCGCTATCTGCTCGTCAGGGTAGGGACTACTAAAATTTCAGGGTACGCTGAATTCTCACCTGTGACCTTCTATGGTATATGTATTCTTTACCTAAACCTTTGTGATTGAATTTTTCCAACATCATTCTGGGTCCTTAGAATAAACCTTAGAAATACCCAAAACTGCATTATTTTTTTATAACATGTGTTGAAAATACCCTGTTACTGCAATAACTAATAACATGGCCCAACACAATTTTCCCATGGTTGTAGCTCGAAAGTACATTTTGGAACATGGGTTTTGGGTCTAAAAAGTCTTATTCTCACCTCAAAAATATTCCTTTAGAATATTTATAGTGAATTTTGAAACACCCTGTATATCACCAAATAAACTG
The DNA here is from genome assembly GCA_014170235.1 of Listronotus bonariensis. Lineage (NCBI taxonomy): Eukaryota > Metazoa > Arthropoda > Insecta > Coleoptera > Curculionidae > Listronotus > Listronotus bonariensis. The sequence continues at coordinate 103,774 of JACEGR010003106.1, read as the reverse complement.
TTTTATGAAAAATATAAAAACCAAAATTATTCCAGAACATATTTTAGTTTTCTCAATCTATAGGGTGCTTTGAAACAATCATTTAGAAAGTCATGTTAAACTTTTTTATTTGTATAAATGAAGAATTGACGCCGATACTTACTTTCCTTCTAACTCAACATTTCTTTTAAAATCTGGATCACATCTGTCATATACGACATCTGGACCTAGTGATGTCACTAAAGGCACCGCGTCTGTAGAACAAGTTGCAAAAACCTAAAAAAAAAACATTAAAACGAAGCAAAAATTTTATTAAAATAATTTATATTTTACTAAATATACCGGGAGCCACAGGATGTTTTTACCCCCAATTATTTTTAGTTGTTAGTAAAGACTTAGTACAAATTTTACAGTATTTTTATAACATAAATGTACATTTTTTGACATTATCAAATCCTCAAAATCACTTCTGTTTTAACCGGAAGTACCATCAACTTTTATATTTAAAATGCAAGTACCTGTTTTTTCCTTCTATTGTTCCGTATCACCTCGTATAAAAACACGTACCTTCGTTTTTATACCTTTATTAACAATGAAACGTAATTATGGTTACAACGACAAAATCTTCAGCTGTCAATGTCTCGAAGTTTACAGCACAAAAGTCGAATCTATACTAATCGAACGGAGGTTTCCCGTCGCCCTTTTATAGTATGGTGGAAGAGTAAAGAATAAACTAGAATTTTCGAGAAATATCGCGAAAATTCCATAATACAGAGATGGCATAAAAGTTCTTAATGAATAATTCGGGCGTTTTCGAAAACCTTCGAAAGTGATGAAAGAACTTGGAAGAATTAAGGTAAATTATTTAAATAAATTAACAAACTAAATTAAATGATCCTAACTCTCTAAAATTCTCTAACCTAAACACATTTTTGAAAGTCTGTAACACTATATTCGTAATTTCTATAAAATTCTCTTTTTAAATACTTTTAAAGAAACTCAAGTACCACCATGATTTCTGCTTTGATTATATTTTTCTTGCTAAGTATGCTGAGAAAATAAAAGAATGGCCTATGGTACTTTAACAGGTATCATTTTATTTTATTTTCTTTAATAAATCACTTGCACTTTGTAATTTAAGTTGTTGATGAAATTAATAAGAGACAATTCAAAATTTTCAAATTTTTTAATTGAAACACCCCTATTTTATTTTTAAATTTTGCACTAAAATTCTCTTTTAATGGCATATCACAACATATTGTTTATCTTCAAGATGGGGCCATGAATATTTATTTATGAATTCAGTTATTCGGATGTCGTTAATAAATGATCTATGGCCTTCATCTTGAAAATAAACAATATGTTGTGATATGTTATTAGAAAGGGATTTTAGTGCAGAATTTAAAAACAAAATAAAATAGGGGTGTTTCCATTTAAAATGTTTGAAAAATTTCAAATTGTCTCTCATCAATTACATTAAAAACTGAAATTATGAAATGTAAGTGATTTATAAGAGACCTGAAATATATTAATAACTGTAAAAGTAAAATTGTCCGTTCTTTTATATCCACAGCCTACTTAAAAGAAAAAAATATTCAAAGCAGGAATAATGGCGGTATCTGATTTTCTTCAAAAGTATTCTCTGGGCAACATATTAAAAAGAAACACCCTGTATGATATATCATTAAAAATATAATTTTATAGAAAATACAAATATAGGAAAAAAATTAGGCACTTGCATTTAAACCAAAAAAGTTGATGGTACTTCTGGTTAAACCGGAAGTGATTTTAAGGTTGTGATAATGTTAAAAAATATCAATTGACGTTATAATAGTACTGTAAAATTTTTAATAGTCTTTCTTAAAAAATTTACAAAAAACACGATATCCGGTGTCACCCAGTATAATTCTTATTCTTGTGATACTATGTTTAATTTACTTACGACACATCCTTGCGATTTCAACAACTGGATAGCAGCACTACCTACACCGCCAGAACCCCCAATACTAACACTCTTAAACCCTTTTTTGTTTGAATAGCATGTTTCCGGCAAGGAATAAACCACTCCAAGCAGTCATGGAGGCATAAACAATTGAAGCACTCTCTTCATGGGTCAAATGTTTTGGTTTTGGTAAAATCTAAATCATCAGGAAACAAAGAGTAATGCAATCACTTTAAAAAAATTACATGGTTTTACATTTTAGTAGACAAGATAATGTCTACTAGTAGTGCTAGTAAGTTCCTATCACTGAGGGAATGCATTTTGCCGTTTAGTCGAGTCAAATGATGATGTACAAAATAGGCAATCGGCTGAAAGTCCTCAAAAAAGCTCCGCTTTTGAAAAATAGTTTTAACTTTTATTTTTTTAAGTTATTTAAAATCAAAAATATTTTAGAGGGAAAAATAATTATTTGTATGTATTTTTTAAACAATATAACTGTTATTTATACACCAACTATACCTAAGATAACATACAAGAAGGTATTTTAATCCTGAAATCCATGATAGAAAATGAGTCAAAGGCGAATTCGCGCACGACTATATATTCAGCAAGCAGCCTTTGACACATTTCTCATCATGCATTGCAGCACTGGAATACCTTCTTGAATGTGATCTTAACAACAGACTGTCCACGGATGGGGTTAACAAGAGGATCAAATGGACCAAAAATTTAATTTTTCGAAAAAAAGTCATTCTTCAAGAGTTAACTACCTTTATTTTTTATTTTCCAGCAAAAGATCCTTTGGAAAATTAATTTAGAATGATGTTAGTAATTGATAAAAACAATAATACAACATTTTATTGAACTCCATAATATGGCAAAACCGCCTTGATCAAATTCGTTTAGAACTTTAAAACTGTGTTGTGTAGGAATTTGGATAAAGCAGGGGTTTGAAAAGCAAATTAGGAGAGTTTTTTAGGTCATTTATGAGAACAAATTTAAAATAATTAATTTTTGATAACTCCAAAATTCGTTTCATGAAACTTTTTGATACCCCTGTAACTTTAATAAAGTCTCAAAATGCTTAAAATTGAAAAATAACGGTGGTTTACTCTTAGAGAAAAATCATGTTTTTAAGTTTTGCGAACCCTTTATAAAAATCAACATTTTCTCTTGAATCCTATTTTTTGTACAAGCAACATTTTTTATGTAGAATGACTTTTTTAAAATGAAATTTTTGATCCATTTGTCCTCTTGTTAACCCAATCTGTGGACAGTCTGTATATTGACAAACTTCAGGGGAGAAATCTCCAATAAAAAATAATAATAAAAAAACTTAACATAAACATATATCCTAAACGTCCAACTACAGGGTGTTAACATTTAAACAATAGACTACCGACTCTACACGAATGGGGTTTACAAGAAGACTTGCTTGTAAAAAAATAGGATTCACGAAGAGACAATGTTGATTTTGTATACAGGGTTCGCAAAAATTGTTTACTTATCGGACACTACGCCGATTTTGATGATTTTGGGAACAAGGGGGTCTTTTGGGGCGTTGAATATGAATCAGAAAAACATTTTTAGTCGGCAAAGTTTCGTTTTCGAGATATCCATCATCAAACTTAATAACTTAAAAGGTAATTTACCTCCTTTTCACTATATCCCCATTCTTTTTGCAAATAATTCTTGATTTAAAGCTGACTTGACACTCAATATTTTATTTCCACCTCTTAAAAACGAAATTTTTTATTTATTTTACCCGTTTTTTCCATAAAATTGTAAAGCTTCACTTTCAATCACAGTAGCTTTGCAATTTTATGGGAAAAAGGGGTAAAATAAAAGGAAAAATTGATTTTTAAGAGGCGGAAATAAAATATTGAGTGCCAATTTCGCAGATAGCTCAAAAATTGCGTACAAAAGAAGGGGAATATATGAATTTAGGTTAGTTTTCTATTTAAGATTGATGATAAATATTTCGAGAACGAAACTTTGCCGTCTAACATTTTTTAGATTCGTAATCAGCGCCCCAAAAACCATGTGCCAAAAATGATCAAAATCGGCGTGGTGTCCGATAAGTAAACATTACCAAAAATTTGACATTATATCTCTGTTAATAGGTACTAAAATGTGACTTCTCATAAAATACTTTTTTGCTGTGGGAAAAAAGTGAGTACTTTTTTCTGGACATACATACACGTAAGTAAAGGTAAATATTTAATTTTAGAATAATTTATTATACAGAACTTACATTTTCTTTATAACAGGCGTCCAGTCATCTGACATATCTAACTTTATCATATTCCAAATAACTACTAAACGATCGCTTTTAGTTTAAACTTTTTAATTATAATCCGTCGAATTACAAAATTACATTGACAGATACTAAATAATTTCCTTAAGGGTTTCCATAGTAATGCAAGGTCTAATTGTGTTTCAAATATACCAGTCGACCAGTTTGAAACTTAAAATTCTACATGAATAATTTTCTGACACTAATATTTTGTTTTTTTTTTCAATTATAAGTCCTTGTTTTTTAATATCACCGAAAAAAGTTACAATTAAATATATTTTTAAAGAGCTTTAAGAAAATACCACAATAAGTACACATCTAACTTTATTAGTTTCAGAAATACGGCCATCCCAAGCAGGTTTTCGATTTTCTCAAATCTGTCTCTTTTCACAGATAAGTGGTGATAACTTTTTAAAAATAAACACCCCTTTATATTGTTATAACAATAAAAACAATTATTTCCCCCTTTTGAAGGTTTAAGTTTTGAAATAATATAAAAAAACAAAAATTATTAAAATATATCAAAATCAGAAATTAGTTTCTGTCATTTTCGTCAAAAAGTCCTCATTGACGCGACTATTTAGGCATCTATTCTTCATGATATTATCTGTGCACTCTGCTAAAATCCTACTGATAAGCCCAGTAATGTGGGTGAAGCCCCTCTGTGGAGAGATTCGTGAGAATTTACACAGAAAACAGATATTCTACCTTTTTTGCTCTTTAAGTTTTGATATCATAAAAAACTTTATCTTACATGACACTGGGAAGCAAGTACAACTTCTGCAAATGTTCCTTGTTTATGGATTGGAACAAAACCATATACTTCATCACCAACATTGAATTCTTCATTAACTCCATGACCTTTTGAAATAATGGTACCTAAGTGTAAATATACCAGTCAATATTATTGGAGGATGCAAAACGATTGAGTACAAACTATTTTTATTTAAACAGGTGAAAAGCAAGTTTGACGAGTTCAAAAACACACATTAGCGCAATTTCTTCAGAAATAATTAGCAGCAGAAACATAGTCCTCATTCTGATCATTTTGTACCAAGTACTAACGTGTGGAACTAACCAAAAATGTTTAAGAAAATGACACTATTGGTGTATATAGTAAAATAATTTTAATTTAATTGGTAAACCGAGAAAAAAAAATAGGTTTTATTACCAAAAATGACAAAAGAATAAAGAATGTCATAAGACCCCTAGAGAGTTTACAGTTTTAAAACATACAGCCCAGATTGATTGGATTATTTGCATATTGCCGGCGATGTTACTTGATCTGTACAGGGTTTTCATTTACATGTTCATTATTATCTATCATTTTAAGTGGTTGGCAAATAATAAATGAAAACTCTGTACATACGTAAATGCTATTTAACATTTGTATGCATTATTAAAAATTTTATATAATAAATTATAATAATGACAACTGAATAGTAGTAAAATTAATTTAAACTTTAAAAAAGATGTATTTAATACCTGAAAAATCTCTGCCCAAAATCAATGGAAACTCAATCTGAAAATTTCTTAACACTTGAAAGGATGTTTTTCCATAGCCACCTAAAAAAGACCAAAAACATAAGAGTTACTTAGTGAAGTTATAGAATTTGTATGTTTTTTAAAAATTAAAATAACATTATAATGGTACTCAGATGAGGGTTCTAGCTGTAAACTGAATAGACATGCAATGGAAAATTTATTAGCATGGTTTGGCGCAGATGCGCCCACATCTGTTTAAATCACTAGGATAGCCACTATAGAAGATTATAACAGCCAATTCCCACTTAACCCGTGACACATGGGTCGTCACTCTTCAGCTGTTTGCTGGGATGTTTTCAAGGACACGGGTGATATTAAATCTAAGCATATTGAAATAAGAATTATGTTTTTTGATAGTACCCAGTGTACATTTATGTACGAAATTTTGGCAAAAGGGGTTACGTCACACTATACGGAAACACTATAACTTAAAATATATGGTAAACACGGTCTAACAAATCAAATTACAGGCGAAAAATCGCAAAAACCTTGAAATAAATACATGAAAATTTGTTTAAATACGAAAACCCCACGTAAACGCATAGTTTAGTTTACCGTCGTGATTAAGTTTAGGAGTATTTGAAAAACTGGTGTAGCCAAGTTGTTTATCTTTATAAGATACATCAACTTTGTGTTATTATAAATTTGTGTTGGGTTTAGGTGAGCAGGTTAGTTCTGGTTAGTTAATGCTAGTTTTAGTTACTTCTGCTAAGGTATGCTTAGTTTTGGTAAGTTCTGGTTAGGCTTTCTTAGTTCTATCTTGGCATATTTTTTATTTGGTTTTAGGACTAATATACCTGTATGGCAACACTGTATGAATTTTGCGACCCCAATTTCTTTTTTGTGAAATGTACTATTTAAGAGGCCCTTTTTTTATTTAGTTTTGAAAATAGGTGAAAATCGTGTTTCCGTATAGTGTGACGGACCCGCAAAAGGGCCTAACCAATAGGGAAAAATTAAAACTGGTCCTACTCACACACGTAAAAATGCAGCTCATTTTTATTCTTTCTAAATTTTAAACCAGTATTTAGTTTAAGAAAATGAAGCAGAGTCTTAAGAAAAATAAAATATTTAATGAACAAGAAACCTATAAACTTTTGTTTTTGCAGGTACTTAAGCTCTATTTACACCGATATGGCCAAGGCGTTTGACAGAGTGAGACATAGTACTATAATTCAAGCTTTACTGAATATGAATGTAACCGATGGCTTGGTTAACTTGATAAAACCATATTTGTCTAATCGTCAACAATACGTAGAAATAAAAGGAGCTAGGTCTAATTTGTATAGGTGTCCATCAGGAGTTCCTCAAGGATCGAACCTTGGTCCGCTCCTTTTGTTATAGCTATAAATGGTATATGTGATGTTGTAAAGAATTCTCAAAAGTTGTTATTTGTTGATGATTTTAAATTGTTTTTAGAAATCTGTAGTGATAGTGACTGTATGACTTTGCAACAGGATTTGTATATTGTGTTTGAATGGTGTAATACAAATGACTTTAATTTTAATTTGGAAAAATGTGCTAAAATGTCTTTTACTATAAATAAGAAAATAATCAATTTTAATTATAATATAGGTATGTGATACCGAATTGTCCCAAACTTCATCTCAGAAAGATTTGGGAGTTTTATTTGATAGCTCTTTAAGTTTCACAGAACATATTACCATGAGAATAACTGATGCACACAAGATGATGGGGTTCATTGTCAGGACCACTAAGTGTTTTAGTGTTGATGTTTGTCTTAAATTATTTAACAGTTTAATATTACCAAAATTGGAGTATGGAAGTATTGTGTGGTCTCCGCAACATATGGAATAAATCTATTGAAAGAGTGCAAAGAAAATTTTTAAAGTAGTTATTTTTTAAAAAGTTTGGTTTCTATCCTAATCAAGGGTACAACCATTTGGCCTTATTACATCTTTTTCATAGATTATCATTAGAAAACAGACGGATAAAGATGTCTAGTTTATTTGTTTAAATTATTAAGTAATAAAATTAATTCCTCTGAATTATTAGCAAGACTTCCATTTTCCATAAAATATAGCAATACCAGACAAAAAGAGTTTTCTATTTGGACTTTCCAAGGATAAAAACATATAAAAATTCTCCAATTTACTGCATGTGCGCCTTACTTGTTGATACCACCAACCTAAATCAATTTATAAAAATTGTGGAGGAAAAACTCTACTTGTCACAAGCAATTGTCTGATATTCTGTATTTAGTTTTGTAAATAATAGTTCTATTTTATTAGTGTAGAGTAGTATAGTAGTATAATTAACTTAGTTTTGTGATATAATAGTTAGGTATATGCACATATTTTTAAGATCTATCTATATATTTTTTTATGATTTGTATTGTTCCTTAGACTAGGTGGTATCTGTAAATGGCAAAGCTGTAGATACTGAATATAAATAAATAAATAAATAAATAAATAAATATAAATAGTAGACTAATGTTTTTAAGAAGTTTTTTCCATGCTTGTTAAAAAATTGTTGTTTTTTATTCATTGACATGAGGTAAAAGTACTTCACTCTAGTACACTACATAAAGTGTAAAAAAGTAAATTTTTTCAACACTTCAAAGCTTTTTTTCACACTTTGAATTAGTGTTTTGTTTCAGTGCCTACCACAATAAACCTAAATATCAATTTATGCAATGTAACAGTAAACGCGACATCAACTGAAACAAACGGTCAAATTACCTTTTATTCGTCACATCATTATTTCTTTTAGTTCATGTGTCACTAGTTTTAAAATTTGACAGTTTGTAAATAAATTTGATAGAAATTATTGAAAATTATTAGTAATAATGAATTTGGATGACTAAGAAATTGAAAAGGAATTTATACTGTTTTAGTAGTATTTCTACAAAAAGTAAGTTCATACAATTTTCTAAAACAAAATAATAAATGCATAGTTATAAATCCTACATCCTAAAAAATAAGGAGGCTATGATTTTTGTTGCAATATAATGGATGTGCTGCAAAAATTAAAATTAATAAGTTAAGATAAATATGTGTATGTATAAAATGGGGTATTTTGGAAAATTTTTATACCGTCGTGGAAAAATATAGTATGTAACACATGCATAGAGGTGTCTTTTTTTTACTCATGGGATTCTTAATTCCATTCATAAAACAAAGTATCACTTTATGCACTCGTTACCTAAATTACTATTAAAGATGTTATTACGGAAAATTTTTATACCTTACATTAACTTTACTTGCCTAACATAAAAGAATCTATGGGATTTACAGAGGTGGCATTGACTTCAACCAAAACCTCTTCTGGATTATTTATGATGGGAATTCGATTTTGCCCAAGTTGAAGTTCCTTAATATCTCCATATGAATGTATAGACCATGCATGCATTTTTGGCTTCTTTTTAGTTTTGGAGCTTGTTGCGAGAAACATCTTTTGCACTGAATAAGATTTCTAATCATTACTAAACAGAAAAGGTAATAACTAAAACTGCTTTCGTATTATGAAAAAACCAAATAAAACATTAAGGTTATATTTATATGCCAGAATTTTAAAATGTTTTTGGGTTGCATAGATTTATTTACTTTACTAGCAGAACATGTTATGTCATTGGGCAGAACAAGACCGTTCAAAAAATCATTCATAAGCGTAGGGAGCCAAAAAGTAAAGACGTATTTATTTACCAAGCCCATTGCCGACTTTGGGTAAATATGGTAATTTTCTAGAAGGTTGCGGCAACTCCGGTTTCAATAAAATTTGGTATACGGGTTTTTTGGGGTGATCAACAGAGGCCCTGGGGCCAGTGGCGTAGCTAGATGTGTTGGGGCCCGGGGCGGCAAGTAAATAACTGTAACTCAGGGCCCCCTTTCTTTATTTTATTCTTGTAACAAAACTTGAAAACAAAAATAATAATAATAATAATCACCTCCCAACGGGACCTTTCTCACTATATGATATATCCTTTCTGTTGTCGGCCCCCCTTTTTTACTTTTTTCTTTTAAAAACAAATGAAGTTAATAACATAATTATACCTTTTTTTATAATTACCCCCTTTTGGGGGCTCGGGGCAAAATATACTGCCGTCCTTAGTTAAAAAGTCCATAACTACACTTTAAAAATTGGCCTATATGCATATACTGGTTAAGCAGGTAGGTATTGGGATATCGTCGAATAAAGCAACAAAAAAGGATGTACATATATGACTAATCCAATCAGATGTGTTTACATGCAAGTATTCACGTTAGATTGTCTCTTTTCTTTACATTGCCTATGTGATATGTTATTTAGCTGATTCTGTATACAAGTAATTCTATGTATTATTTACCTGTTCTTCCAAGTAAAAACGTCCTAACTTTATTGACACAACACACACAATGAAGTTAGGACGTTGTTAACTTGGGAGAATAGATAAATATAATGCATAGAATAACTGCATGGTATATGCCTATAAGCAAACATATTTAATAAATGTAGTTAGGACGTTTTAGCTAAGGACGGCAGAATAACGTATATAAGGTCCTGGGTAGAATGATAAGCAAAAAAAAACACAAATGACTGAAAAGACTAATTTTTTTAACGAGGTCCAACAAAAGTAACAACCACAAAAAAATTTCAACCCCTTAAACTACATTCATAGATTTCTCTTTTTCTCTTGTCTTCGTCACAACTAATACTTAATCATTATCTTTTTAATTATACCAAATTACAGTCCGGGGCCCTCTTAAAAACTGAAAAGGCCTCTCCACTGAGCCTGAGGGCCCCGAGGCACTCCCCGCCTAGCCCCATATATAGTAGCTACGCCACTGCTTATCACAAATATAAAAAAAAATGGCGGAAACGTTTCGTTCTCGAGATATCCATCATCAAATTTAAAATAATCTAATTTTTACTATATTTCCCCTTCTTTTTGCACACAATATTTTTTGCCTTAAAGCCAAAGTGGCATACAATATTTGATTTTTACCTTTTACCTAAACCGCGTTTAAAATTATTTTTGCATAGCTTCACTTTGAACTGTTTTCAGTCGAAGCAGGCTATGACGTCATCGTGTATACGTGGTTGCAGCATTTTTAAAGTGAACTCTAAAATACATAAAAACCGGGGTTTTAAAGTTGAAAATTAAATATTTAATGCCACATTATAGCTTTATGTCAGAATTGTGGGCAAAAAGGGAGAATTTATAGTGAAAATAAGATTAGTTTAAAGTTCAACTTTGATCATGAATATCTTGAAAGCAAAAACGTTTTCGCCAAAAAATTTATCCATGGTACTCTGCCGTCCAACGGAAAAACACCGTACCACCATACAAAAAATACGTATTATGAGGTTATTCACATACGGTGTTTTTCCGTTGGACGGCAGTAGTACTTTAATTGAAAGTGAAGCTTTACAATTTTATGGAAAAAATTGGGAGGTACAATAACTAGAAAAATATATGGGTTTTTAGGAGGTGGAAATCCGATATTGAGTACCAATGTAGCCTTAGATCAAAAATTGTTTGCAAAAGAAGGGGGATAAAGTGAATGAGGTTAACTTGCTTTTCAAGTTTGATGATGGATAGCTATCTCGAAAACCAAACGTGTCCGACTAAAAATTCTTTCACGACCGTCCTCACCAAGCTCTGACAAATATTTATCAGACTGATAGGCTGCTTTTTAGGTAGGCTATCAATCTGACTAATATTTATCAGAGCTTGCTATATGAGCTTGCTGAATACGGCCGTCATCAGATTCGTGATCAGCGCATAAAAAAAAGCCGTAAGTTTCATCAGAATCGGAGTTGCCGCAACTTTCTACAACATTACCAAACTTATTCATAAACCGGATTTTATTGAAATTGGTTTTTTTTTGGGCGCTGACACGAACGTGACACGGGCGCTGATCACAAGTTTGGAAAGCTTTGCCATTTCATGGAAAAAAGTAAAGAAAACATAAATAGAAAAATGAGTACCAAGTGCCAATTTTGCGAAAAACTCCAGAATTGCGTGCAAAGGAAGGTATAAAATATGCGGTAAATTTAAGTTAGTTTTATATCAAAGTTTAATGATGAATATCTTTAAAACGAAACGTGTTTGACTTAAAATCTATTCGTGTTTATTAAAGTTGAAAATCAATAATATAACCTTATTAACACAATTTTTTTTTTAAGATCCCGTAACTTTAATGCCATTAATACGAAGAAATCGATATAAGGGATTTTTTACAGGATTTTAGACTTGCTGAAGCTACAAATTTGACCTAATGCAATTTTTTGTACACTGCGTCTAATTTAACTTTGTCCAGATTTTAAATGTCTATATTTCCTAACTTGAAAAAATGATCCAAAAACTAACTTGTACAGTAAATTATTCAGTTTTTTTTTCTGTTATGAAGATTACACAAAACAATTTTTTTAACCGAATATATTGACATAACTTACTTTTTAAGGACACCCTGTATATTAGCCACCATTAAAAAGGTTTTTAAAGAGATTTACAAAAATACTATATTTGATATATCTATTTTTAATAGTTTCTGAAATATGACCATTTCAATAAAAATAATAGATAAAACTTCCATAATACCGGTTGAGCTAAATAACATAACACATAGGCAATGTAAGGAAAAGAGACAACCTAACCAAACACCGGTATGTAAACATGCGTGACTATAATAGTGCTTGTTTTGTTATTCTATTACTGGACGATATACCAAAACCTATTGCTCATGCAGTATGTATCTACAGTCTAAACTTAGTCCTGAAATTACATTTTTCAGATTTAAATGCTCATATTTCCGAAACTATTAAAGGTAGATATATTAAATGTGGTATTTTTCGATCGAGACCTTTTGAATGGTGTTATAATATACAGGGTGTCCCATTAAAAAAAGTTATGTCAATATATTCTCGTAATAAAATTGGTTGTGCAATCTTCATAACAGAAAAAAAAACTTGATAATTCACTGTACAAGTTGGTTTTTGGATCATTTTTTTAAGGTAAGAAATTTAAAAGTTATAGACGATTTAAAATGTGGACCAGTAAGATCAGACGCACTGTACCAAATTTATTGCTTTAATAAAATTCATTTAGGGTTTTTCTTTTTGTTAAAATATTTTTTTACAGCTTGCAGAGCAAAGTGGTAAAAGCTCGGTTTTTTGAGTTGCGCTTTTAACAGGAGCTTTTTGGGTATCCTTTAAGATATTTTTGTGAAAGTAAAAAAAATCTTAATTTTTTTGCACATTCTGGTGTGCACAATACAGGGTGTTTCACAACTTATCGGACAAACTTTAAGGGCTAATTCTACAATAAAAAAAAGAAAAAACTTCGTATGAAATTTGTCCTAAACGTCTTAGTTTTTGAAATACAGGGTGTTAAAATTTTTAAAAAAATGTGTTTTTTTATAGTAACTTTTATACCAATTTACATATTTTTAAAAAATATGGGGACGCCTCCTATGCACCAAAAACATTTTATGGCATACAAGAATTTTTTTTACCAGTTTCGTTAGGGGTTAAGGATAAATATTTTTTTAAGAAAAAATGGTACGTCACTTCATTTTTCTAAAATAAAAATATTTTTAAAATGCCCATTTAGTTTTACACAAATTTGATCTCTTGCCTTTTTTCATTTGATGCACGGTGTTGGCGTAAATAAATATAACCAATTTCTCGGAAAGGTCAAATCCCTATTTAATTAAAGAATAAATATCAAAGGTAATTTTTCAGTGTAGAATTTGATATTATCCATATGAAATGACCTTGCCGAGAACTGGTTTTTATTTATTTAAGCGAAAACCGTGCATCAAATGACAAAAAGTCAAGAGATCAAATTTGTGTCAAACTTAACCCATTAACGCCCAGTGATACCATATGGTATCACTTTTTAGAACGTCACTATCGCCACCAACGACGTCGTTGATCGCCACCCTTATTAAACCATAAGTGGTAGAACAATTTAAGTTGTCATTTTAGCTTTGGCCATATCAGTGGTTAACGTTGAACAATATTTATATATAAATCTTGTGCGTTTTGATTTCCTGAGCATGTTTCTAAACTTTAAGTTTTGCAAAATCATAACACATGGATAGTCGCTTTGAGTAAGCATATTTTTTTAACTCCACTGTACATTTTTGTGTTCAAAAGTACTTTTGTAGACTTAGAAGAAGCGATTAAAACTTTGTGGGAGAGCAAATGTTTTCTAACATTTATTTGAGTTTTTAAAAAACAACTTAAACCAACAAAAATTACAGACAAAAAATAGTTTTGGGCGTTAATGGTCATTTAAAAAAATATTTTGCAGTGGCGTACCATTTTTTTCTTTAAAAAATTTTACTTTAAATCCTTCATGAACGACACTGGTATTTTTTTTCTTGTATGCTAAAAAATGTCTTTTGGTACATAGGAGGCGTCTCCCAAAATTTTTTAAAATATCTAATTTGGAATAAAAGTTATGGTAAAAAACCATTTTTTTAATTTTTAACACCCTGTAGTTGAAAAACTAAGACATATTTTATATGAAGTTTTTTTATATTTTTTATTGTTATTTGTTTTTTATTTTTGTAAATCGAAATAAAAAATTTATAAACCAAAGCTATCGTTCTAGGCCTACTGGGTAAATCCGCCACTCTAAAAAAGTTTAGCATATGGGATTATCAATAATTACGGGGTTGTTTGAGAAAAAAGTGAACACATAATCATGCTATAGTATATTTGGAATGTGCAAACAATATTTTCATCTTATACTTTAGTGTGTAACAAGTATGTACATTCAAATTCCACAGTTTAATTTTATTAAAATTAAATACATTACTTATATTTTCCAATATCACTTAAATTGGAAAACAAGTAAAATGTATAAAAAAACAACAACCTAAATTATAAACTGTAACATAGTATAATCAACATAATTTTTGTTTGGTCTTTCATTGGTATTGACTGTTCTATAAATTAAATTATAACAATATAGACTTTTGCCTTGGTCTTGTTAACCTCAGAACTAGACTTGTTATCAAAAATCCAGTAAAGTTAAGCAGTAATCAGAATTGGATCAAATACTAAAAATTCTGTATTTAAATACTAAAGATTTGAATACCAAGAAAAAAATATATTCAAATACCGTTGTATTTGAGATATTCCGATTCAGTATTCATGAATACTTAAAACCTATATTCAAATACAGGATCTAAATAACAAGTTAGGAATACAGAACAAGTATTATTTTACTGTGATTTAAAAACGTTATTCACAATCCAGAATCCTGAATATTTATCAAAAGAGTGTTCAACCGAATACCAAAGACACAGATGAATTTTAAATACTATGTATTCTGAATAGAATTTAGAATAGCGAGTATTCAAATACTACCCAATTCTGTTTGTAATAATGGAAAATAGGAGAAAACTTTAAAATTAATAGGTATATTTTGTTACTCCTATTTTTTAAAACTATGACGTTGTCAATGTTCAGATTTGAATGTGTTTATGACAATAAAGGAATTATTATTATTATTATAAGTTTAATACATGTATCTTTTAAAATAAATAATAATAAATTTGTATAAAGCATACTTTAAAAATTTACATCAAAACCAAAGGATACCTTATACAGGGTATTTCCTAATTGCGGTAAGAAAATTTTAGGGGATATTCCTCAGGCCTCGGGCACGATAACCAGCGTCAGCGTCAAGCGGCTGATTTAAATAAACAAGTTCTTGTATTCTCGCACAAAGATCAAAGACAGAGCTCTTACATTTCCCGCTCAGTGTTGGCCGCTGACGCTTAGTATCGTGGGCAAGGAAATGTTTACAAAAAAAAGATTATATAAACGTTTTTATTTCGTTCTCAAGAAACGGGATGTTAAATTTTTCAAAAAACTAAAACATTTCTAAAACACTTTTTTCAGTAAAATTTGTTAGACTAGTTAACAATAT
The DNA here is from genome assembly GCA_014170235.1 of Listronotus bonariensis. Taxonomy (NCBI): domain Eukaryota; kingdom Metazoa; phylum Arthropoda; class Insecta; order Coleoptera; family Curculionidae; genus Listronotus; species Listronotus bonariensis. The sequence continues at coordinate 88,123 of JACEGR010003106.1, read as the reverse complement.
TATTTAATTAAGTATTTGTTGTTGTTGTATAACACTTAATTTTATAAAGAAAAAAAATGCCACAATGTTTCTTGTATGGTCCAGGACTATGCAGTTTAGCGATTTTTTTTCTGGAAAACTAAGCAAGCTGCGTAAAAATGTGAAAACACTTAAAATTTGTATTTTTAGATGTTTTATACGGACAAAATATAATAGTTGCAAAAAGTCAGTGGCGTACATTTTTTCGTCAATACTATTAGCTAAGATGCGTCCCACGCCGCCACTCGTCTCACTAATTAAAATTATATTAAAGCTAAATTAACTTCCTACTTCAACAAATATCACAGCCAAATTTTATTTAAATCGGGTAAGGCATATTTAAGATATTATTAAAAACTCGATTTTCTTTTTTAAATTTAACACCCTGTATCTTGAGAAACAAAGCATCTCCAGACCTAAGGCCGCTTTCAGACAGGCGACTTTTTGCAGTCGAAGTTGACCGCAAAAAGTCGATCGTTTTTGGTTGATTGTCACTACTTGCCGTTGTCATTTAACAACCATTGAAAAAGCAATTCCTTTTCATACGGGCGTTTTTTTGACTGCAACCGAACTTCTGCCGCTGATTGTCGCCGATCCCGTCGACTGACTACACGCCGACTACAACTTCTTTCTTTTCGCACGGACTACTTTCAAACTACACATCGCGGCGCGACAAAAACAAGTTTTGACATTGGCATTGATATTTGTAAAAATGGAGCCGTTTGATACGGATAGTTATTATATGATACAATGTATAAAATTGTCCAAATTTTTGACGGTCATGAAGAATAGGATGAACCCAAAATTTACGTAGTTTTCTTCTTTAATGCCTTCGCTTTTGGAGAAGCAACAAAAGTAATGCTTTTTCTGTCAAATACATAGTTGTTCTACCGCTACTGACGACATGTTGTCGTCCACGTAACTACAGAAAGTCGCTAGTTACAACTACAGTTGTAGTCGAAATTGGCGACAAGACGCCGATATTTTTGTAGTCAACTTCGATTGCAAAAAGTCGCCCGTCTGTAAGCGGCCTAAATTTACTCAGAATTACCGCAATTAAGAAACGCCCTGTATATTGAACATACATCCTTACGTAAACACACATAAAGAAATGATATTATTAAAGTAATTTTCTAAAAACGTTACATACCACATAATATATTTCGGTATTACCTAAAAGGTTTATTTGACTTCCCATTGTAAAGCAAAATTGAAGCCTTAAAATAAATAAACAGGAAACAACAAAAGTTGAGCTTACTGGTTTTATAATACTGTAATGTTACACAAATATCTGAATAGTACATTTTTCTGTTCTTTACTTTTAAGCTTATAAATATGCCATTTCTATCTCACCCTACTACATTAAACATCAGTAGAAAATGCATGCATCTAGCTAGACTTATCGGTTACATTAAAATAAGCCAAATAAAATTTTTTATTTTCAGTAAGTCATACTCAATAAAAATCTGCCTATATATCAATTCCACACCTTTGAAGCTTATAATCTCATGCAATTTTTTTGTATTTTATATTTTTAATTTTTTAGCGATAAAACTTGACTTCAGTTTCTACACAATCTTTAAGGAGTTCGTCAAATTCAGATAGATCTTCGCCTACGGTAGAGATAACTTGGTCTAATTCTTTAACACAATCTGATTCCATGTTATGAAGCAAATCTTGCACTCCCTTATATTCAGCTTCTTTGTAAAGCGAATAAAGGGTATGAGGACTCTAAAAATATTTAAATTATTACTTAAGACAACAGTACCCAGGCGTATACTTACATTTTTATCAGGACATATAGTATGTTTTGAAATAGCTACATTCTTAGTAAATATAAATGGTTTAAACACAGATCTAGAGGGATCGGGCGTAGCTGTAAACCAATGGACATTTGGTCTTGAAGCACTTAAAGTAGAAACCTAAAATAATGCAAAAAATTGAAGAGTCGACTCAAACAATGTTGTAACCTACATTTTATCAATTTTTTTGTTGTTCTAATTGCGTATGAACCTTTTGAAGTGACTAAACGTGTACGTGTTATTTGTGCTTTAAAACGGAAAATCAAGCGATCATAACAGTTATAATGTTCTCTAATGCCATAAGGCATAACTTTACACAATACATAGTTTAGGGTACAGATTATTTCACACAAGAAAAATTTGAAATAACGTTGTAACTACTTTGTAACTTACGTTTTGCCATAACATCAGCATTTTTGGAATATGCATTAGTGCCTGGCTAGAAACGTAGTGAACTATTATTGTGAAACAATACTAATAGAATAAAAACCAAATCTTTCTCATACTTTGTTCTTTGTCACAACTAACTTCGATTGTTTTGCCACTAAGCAATGTTTAATTTGCGTTTTTACCGCAACTTAATGTATTTCGCAACAGAGACTACAAATTTTTCACTGACATAATGAAAAATATGTAACAACACACGCAAGTAATCTTATATGCTACCATAAACAACGTTGCTCCGTAATGGAACAAGAACTTAGTCTTTCTTGTAATAAGTAATTTTTTTGTTTGTTCCTACTTAACTTTAATTGTTTTGCCACTGATCAACGTCTGATTTAAGCTTTTTACCACAATTTAATGTATTTTGCAACGAAGACGAAAAATTTACCACTGACATAATGAGAAAATATAACAGCATATGCCATAGTAATCTTATGTGCTATCACTTACAACCTTGTTACGCAGAAACTGGCCAAATGGCATACTAATATATTTTAAGTAAGGCGGGTATTAAAAAATTGGGCTTTATTTTATCATACAGTTACTTTATGGGTGCCATAGAAGGTATTTCCATGATTAACTCAATTACACACTTAATGCCAGTCACAACGTTAATCGAGAAGTGACATAATATAAATTTCTTTTAAAAACAAAGAAGTTGCCAATTAAATTCCTTTACCTTCAAATATAAAAAGAAATATAATTTAGTAAAACCAAAAATAATTGTAGTTTTCACTGTACATACCCAGAACAATGCTAAATTTTTGGGAACAATCTTGGACGCTGGCTTTTTATAAATTCTAGTCAACGAGCGCCCATGCCTATTACTAAAAATAAGCATTGTTTTGGGTTATTACAGTGAACACTACCATTGCCTTCGGTAAAATCAAAATTATATAAAAATAACTTAGATAATGTTTTTTTTAGTTAAAAATATACAAAATGTACTGTTAAGCTAATAACACATACCTGACTGCCAGCTGTAGGGAATCCAGCATCACAATCTCTACATATTCCAGACTTTTTATCCCGAAGAACTTTAAACATATCAGTCTCCCTAAAGTTGTTGGATAAACTAAATTTCTCTAATAATTTTTTGCCATCTAGATATCTCTGGTCGTCTGGCATTTTCTTTTCTCCAGAAAATATTTCACAGAAGTTAAACTCTCCCTAAAATATTCAGGCTACAGAGTGTAACATAAAAATAAAGTGCATTTCTAAATTAGTGTAATTTGTTTTTCATCAGAATATTACCAAAATCCGAATGTTTTTTTTTTTGGTAAGATGCATTTAACTAACTTTTTTGTTTTATAAAAAAACATAATTTTAGATTTGTCGTTTTTAAAAATCAGTTAAAGGAATCGTCTTTCTAAAGTAAGTCTAAATTTAATGTTTCTAGTATTTAAAACATTAATGCCGTTTATTTAAAAAAATCACGAAACTTTGGAAAGGTTTGGATGTCTTGATAACACAGAATGTGTGGAACATTTCTTTTTATTTTACTGAGAAAGACACTTTTTTATTTAAATGTATTTTTTAATTGGTTTTGGCCTCCCAAGCTATGTTGTTGTTGTTTAGCTACTATACTATGTGCAAATTACATGTGCAAAATTTTAAGCCGAGATCAACGCGTAATATTGCCTTTTCTGTACAGCTATTTGTTGAAAGGCAATAAAACATAATTGTAAATCTAAAGCATTGACTCTCAACCCATAGTTGTACAGAAAACGCGATATCACGCGTTGATCATGATCTAAAATTTTGCATATGTAACTTGGATAGAGTTTAGCTAAATATTGACACATCAAATTGGTATTTTTTCAGGATATGATTAGTGAACAAACCGATAGAAGTGAAACTGATACCATTATTTTAAAACATATGTGGCTACCTTCATTTTGAATGTTTATTAATATTTCAAATGGCATCTATCACAAGTGACAGAACTGATAGAATTGAAACTAATAGTTTTTCAAAAGAAGACCACTCATGTATACAACACAGAAATGCAAGTTTAAAGAGAGTCCTTAATAATCTTTGTTAAAGGAGGGTCGATAAGGCCCAATTTTCGCCCATCAGCCTCTTAACGCGACTTATATGTTATTTTATAGTACACGTACACCTTATGACAAATATAAAAAATAATATTTTAAGTAAAAATTTGTTTATAATGGAGTTGTGAAAATAAAAGAAATGGGTCATATGAACGTATATCGATACAACCTTATTTTTATTCTCCATTTTAGTACCAAAAGCAATGGGATAAGAACACATAATAAAAGTTTTAATTGAATTAAGTATTTTTAAACATGTTTTCAACATAAACATGTTCCGTTTCGCGGCACAGCTGAGTCTCGCGCGAGAGTTATTTGTTTTTATTAAGTGGAAGCGCACTATGAACCAAATCAAAAATCAATGGTGTTTAAATGAAAGCCTAATAAGAGTAGTATTTATAGAAGTCAAAATAAATATGGTTTACAAAACGCTTTTAAGTGAAATGACTTTCAAACAATTTAAAAAACGTCAAAAACAAGAAAATAGCAAAACACTCTATTTGTGAGTTCAAATATCTAAAACATGCTGTATGATTTATTACGTAAATCTTATAAAAGAAAAAAATTCAATCCTGAACCTAACAAAAACTTTGAATTTGAATTTTGATTTTTCGAGTGTGTGTTGGGCGGAAAATCTTCGATTATCGACCCTCCTCCTTTCTCTGTTCTAAACTTCCAACATATTTAAATAATGTAACACATAAAAAAACATTTTTATAATTTTTACAAACACATTTTTAAAGAGTCCCTTTTTTTCAAGCACTTTATTTTGCTATGTTTGACCTAGTAAGGACTACATACTGACTGCACATAAGCATTGCTATTATAAGGGCACTTAGTCAAGCATAGTCATAAACATATTCTGCAAAATAAATTCGCTTTTTAATTTACCTTTTACACTTTCAACAAATTTATATATTAATATATATATATATATATATATATATATATATATATATATATATATATATATATATATATATATATATATATATATATATATATATATATATATATATTAATAAAAGGTAAAGTTCTTTGGGCATATGGCTCATCAATGACTGTAAAAATTAATAAATAAAAAATACCCTGTAAGAATTCGGCTACTATGGTTGGTTGTTTAAAAATTACGGAGTCTCCAAAAGAAAATGAAATACCCCGGGCCCGACCAAGACGGTGACACGTGTTTCGTCTTCGTTAAGACTTGTCAAACCGCTTCAGGTCGCTAGACGTCTTGATGAAGCCCCGACTGACTGTAAATATTCTTTCCGTCGTTCAGAACTAATAAATACAGACAGCGGTGCCATCTCACCAATATATATATATATATATATATATTAAAAATAGGTTAATATAATAAGCCTATTAAAAATACTAACATTGCCATCCCAGAGATTTTTTGACTTAACATATTCTTCTATGCCTTCAGATTTGCGATCAATTTTTGTGGTGATGGTTAAAACATTTGAAATATTCCTTAAACCACCTACAACAGAAATATTCCATAATAAACAGAAATAAAACCAAACGTATTTTAGTGCACAACTAAAAACTAAAAAAAAATTCATAAATAAAAATTAACTGTCCACAATACAAAAACAAAATCCAGGAGATTTGATAGGCGCTGTTTTCAGACTATCTTAAATATAGTTATTGGCCACAGGTCTCGCAAAAAAGTTAAGATACTGTATGAGATCTGCGGTACCGGCCTCCCAGAAATATATATTTATTTTATAAAATTGGATCTGTGTATATTCTGCGCACATTTAAATCTCCAGGAGTTTGCAAAATATGTAGGGTGGCTATGTATACGAGGTAATCTGGATTCCATCCTTAAAAATTAAACGGTACTTTAGTATTTAGTTTTAATAATATAATCTACGGTAATCTACAGGGTGTCTCTAGTCTTTGCAAAATGCTACACAAATTCCTTGGATACAAGTACAACGATCTAACGCAATTTACCTTTTTTTTTTTTTTTCTTTCGCCCTTTTGGGGTCATCCCACCCAGGTCCGACGACCGTCCCCCTAGGTGGTGCACTGCAGCCTGAAGGCTTATTGTACCTTGACCCCTACTCCTTCCCATTCACACACCATTCAATTTACCTTAGTCGAGAAGTTGATCGAAGATACAGGGTGTTTTTATTTTATTTTAGTTATTTCCAAATATTTTATTTATTATAAAATAATTTCCACAAAAATCAGTATTCAAAGGTTTTTTAAAGTAAGGAATCGGAATAGGCTAATATTTTTGTTGTGAACTGTAGAGGAGCCACCTGCAGTCTTTTGCATAGATTTGGTATCATAATTTTTTTGCCTCGGTATATTATAATTTTAGTGGAGAATTTTTATTTTCTCATATTTTTTGCCCAAAAAGGTATACTTGATAAATATCGCTACGAGCAACCGTTTCTGAGATAATTCAGATTAAACATTTTATTCCATAAACTATTTCTTTGGACCAAACGACCAACCAAAATGACCAACTAAATAGGGTTAAATCGTTGTACTTTGGCGTAAGGAAATTGTGGTACAGATTTGTACAGACCTATTAAAGACACCTGGGTGGCCTAAATAAAGCGTAAAGAAATGTGAAGGAAATGTTTATGTGAAATAAAACGTTTAATCTAAATTATCCTAGAAACGGTTGCTCTTAGCGATATTTACCGAGTATCCCTTTTTATGCACAAATATAGGAACATTAAAAATTATCTACTAGAATCATAATATACCAAGGCAAAAAGGTGATGACACTTTGAACAAAAGCAAAGGCCTGCAGGTGGCTCATTTAACAGCAAAAATATGAGTAGCTAAAAAGCTACCACACATTCCTAAGGCTAAACTATGATGATCTAACCCTTACCTTAGTCCAAAAGTGGATGATTTCGGAGATACAGGGTGTTAAAAATTTATTTTGGTTTTAGTTGTTTATAAATAATTTTGGTAATAATAGGTGCATTTTTTAAAATATTTGTCTAAAAGAAGTTTAAAGAAGTAAAAATATAATCTGCTGTGAATTTAATTGTAAACTATAGGGAAAGCCACCTGCAATATAAATAAAATAAACTAAAAATTAAATTTTAACTTTTCTTTTAAAAATAGCCTAAGGATTACAATCTAAAAGATAAGCATCTAATTCTCAAAAACCCTGTTTCGCCTATATCTGGCCATACAGCAAGTGATTTATTTTTAATCTAGATATCTCAAAAACGGCTGCTTAAATTTAAAAAATGTCAAGTATACCTTTTTTATGTTGAAGAATAAGAATTTTTATCTAAAATTTACACACTGAGTGGCTCCAAAAAGTAATTTTGTTTATAGGTTATGCGAGATACCGCAGGTAGCGCCCCTAAAGTTGACACTTTCCAAAAGCCCTTTTAGGCGAATATTAAGACAATACACCCATTATTAGCAAAGTTCTTATAAAAACTAGAACCAGAATACATTTTTAACTCCCTGTATCTTTGAAATCATCCACTTTTGGACTAAGGTAAGTTGGGTAGATAGTCATATTTTACGAATTTGTGGTAGCTTTTTTGCGCACCTTTTAAAGACACCCTGTATAAGAACGTATGCACTGAATTTGCACAGAAACACATAAAAAGTGACCTGTTTAGTTATAGTTTAAATTACTTCTTTATTACATCTTATGTCCCATGTCCAGTCTAATATTTAAGGACAAGTAATCAAACTGTATAATTTTTTTATGCCTTGTTGTATTTTTTGATTAGCCTTCATTTACATTATGTAAACAAATAGTAACATGGTGTTTAGTCTTACTTGTTATCTTTTCAGCAGCCCAATGCTTTCCACAAGTTTCCAACACCCAAGCAGATGACGAATCGGCTATTAGAAAAGAGTTATGGTACGCAAAGTTTGCGTCAGTGTTAGAACAAGGACCCCCTGTCCGTATTTCTCCAGAAGTTGGGTTATAACATCTAGAGCTTCATCAGCATTTGAACTTCTTTCCAAACCCAACCTAAGAAGAATGTTGTTTTTATAACTTATTTAGATGAAAAAATATTTAGCAGAACGGATAAAGCGCTTTTTTATCTAATTACTATGAGCTGTAGCCAGAAACCATAAATCAATTGTCATATCAGAACTAACATAAAAGCACAATCAGAGAATTTGCAGCTATACAGCTCTACAGCACTACCACACTAGACTTTTGTGAACTTCCATTTTGATTGACACTTCGATACCTATATCATAAATCATATTGCCTAAATAGTTGAAAACTTAGCATTTTCGTGGCAAAATAAGTTTAGATATACAAATAATACATGGATAAAGAATAAAACACCTATATTTCCAAAGTATTTAAGTGCTGTAGCACTGTAAAGTTTTAGGTAAAATGCATATAGGAGATATTGCCAGGTCACCTGCGATATACATATTTAGTAATTCATGATACTTACACATGACCCTATGTTAAGTTAAAGTATTTTCAGGTTTGATAACATCTTAATTTTGAGTACTTTAATTTTATTATTAAGTTAAGATACCAATAAATACCTTAATTACTAATTTATATCTTAATAACTGATTTGTATCCTAGATCTTAATTGTCTTACAGGATTTTAAGAAGGGAGATAGCTGTAAAATGTAGATATTTTTTCATAATATGTTAGTATAGTCCTTTAAATACACGTCATTAAAATTTTAGAACATAATTTTTAATATTTCTTATATTACAGAGTCGGTAAGTCACTATAATCAATCAATTTTTATGTACCTATTTAAACTTTAAACGCGTTTCTTTCAAAACTACATTTTTGTAATTGGCAGACACGATAACTCAAAAAGTTATTGACCAATCTTCCTGAAATTTTGCACGCACCTTTTTGAGAACAGTACTTTTATGTGAACCTACAAAATTCCTAAAATATTTTGATTTTTTTTAAGCAAATACGATGGAAACTGAGCAAAAACGTCATTTAATTTTTTCAAGCATTGTATTTCGCAGATTTATTCATTTTTACTATTTTTAGGTTTACCGACAAATTATGTAATTAATAAACAAAATTTTTTCAGTTTTTGATTTTCAAAACACTAGTTCCGATGCTAGAGTGTCCGCCGATTAAGAAGTCTCTCTCCGACGTCTCTGCTAGAAGATTTTAACGTACAGCCACCATTGTAAATAATTAAAATGAAAAAAATCTTATATTATTTTATTATTTAAGGAAACTACATACCTACCAATTTTTAAAAATATATAATGACTCTCATTAAAAAGAAAAAATCCTGAAAATTTAAGCATTTACAGGTATCTTCTCCTTTAAGGGAAGGTCATTTAAATATTAGTATTGTCGAAACCTATAATTTTAGAGTTGTATTAAACATTATTATCTATTAGTAGTTAATAAGAGTGCAGACGACACGTTTCCAATTATTACTATTTCTAAGAAAAAAATATGCATTTACTATCAAACTAATATTTTACCTGACTAAATCCATTCCAAGTAATCTTTTAACATTGGGATCACTATCTCCATCGTTGTCAATAGTAAAAATAGCCTCATTGCCAATTGCAACTCCACATTCATTAGCACCCATTTCAGCATCCCACATCCAGTTGGGCTTGCTTAATATTACAGCTTTGGTTTTTTCCACAGGATCAATTTCTATATAAGTACACTAAAAATTAAAAATTGTTTAAATTTTATGTACAAGATGTCCACGGATGGATTTTATAATATACTAAGCACAAATCAACCCAAAAAATTAATGTTCAAAAAAGTCGTATATGGCAAAATGCTTTTGCTTCTTAAAAAGACAAGATTCACGCTAGGAGACATGGTTTGTTTTGTACAGGAATCATAAAAACTAAGAAAATCGTACAAATAAATAATCTTAAGATAGCTTTTAATTGTACAGTATGATGGATTTTGTAAAGTATTACTTCTATTAAATGATTTTTTTATAATCTCTTGACCATCAGAGTCATTTTTGAGGCGCGATTAATTTATTTCCCTTAAAGTAATCTTTTAATTTTTTATTATATTATTGCAAGAACATAATAGCTCGTCATAATATAAAAGGTTAATTTTCTAAAAATATTTATTAATTTTTATCCTGGTGAAAAGCAAAACAATATTTCGTTTAAATTTCTATTTCCAGAAAACAAAATAAACTATAAAAAAAAGTCTTGTAAGTCTTGTTTTCTCTATCTTATACCTTAATACCTTTAAGTCTAAAATACATAAACACATATTGAAGAATATGTTATTGTTGTAGGTATTTATTATCTAAATCACGAAAGAAGATTTTGTCACACTTTTAATGTATTGTAAAGACAAACGACAATTTGTAAATAAAATAAAATGTGTTTTACAGAAACATTCACAGTTTTCTGGTCGAAACAATCAGTATTTGTAATTTGCATGTATTCAATAAAGATAGACGATTCTTTCATGTTTATTCTTGATACATGATTGATTAGACTATAGCGGCGAAGTAGAAGTAGTGATGAGACATCCACGCAAAATCAATGTTAACCATCGATGTTAACATTAAAAACAAAAATTAATGTCTTTAAAAGCAATTTTACCAAATGCAATTAAAAACTAATGGTCATTTTTTATTAACTTTTAGTTGGGACAGCTTAGTTTTTATATGCTGTATTGATAATAAAACATCCCCTTCCAAAATTTCGATAAATGTCAAATATAAATAAATATTTGACATTTGTGGTAAGGTTTCTTTCTAAAAATACTTGATCCGGTTTTTAAATTAATTTTACATTAAACCCCCCTCCCCCTAGAAAACTCTAAGTTTGAGCAGCGAATTCTCTATTTGTATTTTTTTTAAATGTAATCGAATTTTATCGACATATCTCAAATTTCTCAAAAATATCAACTTTTTCTAATAATTACTCATAATTAGGGGCATCTGAAAATCTTGCATAAAAAATTGTAACGTGAAAATATTTCAACTGGCAATAGTTTTTTTACCAAAGTATTTCTCTTAGCATCAATAGTATCTGGTATAAATTTGGTGGACCAAAATTTCAAAATTGTGTAAGTTCTCTCAAGGAAATGACAGTGTTGCTAGTAATTTTGTAGGCAATCGGTATAAGAAAATATGTATACAGTGTCTCCCAGGATAGGTGTTACAAGAGGACAAATGAACCAAAATTTTTAAATTTTTAATTTGCATTTTGGAAAAACTGGTTACATGGTTTTAAATAAAGAAATACAAAATTTTACTCCGATTGGTATTATACAGGGTGAGTTATGTATAACTAAAAACATAAAAAATTACCAAGAGTAAAGAACTTTTGTTTTTTTAATATAACTAAACTTTATATGTAAATGTTATAGAGAAGTTAATTTTATGTCAAAATTTTAAGTTAAAGCATTAAAGTAAAAAAAATGACATTTTACATAGTGCTTTAAAACTTATTTAGTGATAAGAAGAAGTAATTTAATAGAAAATTAAAATATATTAAATATTCTTGTCAAATTTGCTCTGTTGTGTTGAGTATTTAGGTGTTATTTATAACATGTAATAAAAAATAACAAAAATATTTTTTTTCTTTAATGCCTAAACTTAAAATTTTGACATAAAATTTAATTCTCTACAACATTTACTTATAAAATTTTGTTCTATTTTAAAAAGTACAAGTACTTTACTGTTGGGCATTTCTCTTATTTTTACCTATAACTCGCCCTGTATAATGCCAATCGGAGTAAAATTTTGTATTTCTTAGTTTTAGACCCTGCGACCAGTTTTTCCAAAATTTTGTTCTCAAATTCAGAATTTTTATGTCCATTTGTCCCCTTGTAACATCTATCCTGGGACACACTGTATATCTTTTAAAACATAATATGTGATGAAACTGATGGGAGAAAATATCAAATTGTGCCATATAACAAAATTAACATATATCCATCCAATAATTTATAAAAGATAGTTTTTCTTTTGGTTTTTCTAATATTTGTAATCCTTCCTTACCATACCTTGGTTGGTCCAGATGCTTCAGTGGCAGGAACATAAATTACTTCTTGTATTTCGCCTGCTTCCCTATCAGAATTTTTGCCAAATACAACTCCATGTTCAGTAAGTGGGGGCAAGACCACAAATGTATCACAGGATTTTGGGCCCTCCATCTAATTTAAAAATAAAATGTGAAAAAAATATTTTCAGCTGGAACTAAGAATGTCAATAAAGTAATGAATCATACAAAATCATACTAAAAAGTAGGTCTTAAGTGGTGGGACTCATTCCGCATGCAATTAAAAACAAGAGAATCCTCTCACCTTCTGTCAGTTCTTCAACACTTTCGTGTTTAAAATTGCCTGAATACAATAATATTTAATATGATGTATTGAAGTTAGTTATTTAATCTTTTCAAATATTTAATTTGGCTGATTCTTTTGGATATTGGACAAAATCAACAAAAGGATAAAGTTGATAAAATCCTAATCAATCACCGAAAACTGGAGAGTCCGTATCGAAATGTCATAATTTGGCATTGGCATTAACAGCTGATTACGATTGATTACGCACGTCACAATTTTGGTCATCAAGGAGATTTCAGTTTGGCTCGTCGGTTTACTTTTGTAGTTGCTTTTATGTCATACAATGTTTTAGTTTGTTTTGCTAGTGGACGCGATTGAAGATTTTAGGGACAATTTAAATGAATAGCAGTTCTAATTCAAATTAGTTCTTAAACATAACATATTTAAGTTCTGTATCTGATATTAGATCTGTGGTTTACAATATTTTACACTTATAAGTTAAGCCTTTGTAACCCTAGTTTAATTTATGTGATTAATATTTGATTCTGGTTTAAACTACTTCCCACTAAACTACATTATTTAATTCTTTGGTGTAATCTGCGCGCCTTTTCCTTCTGTATATCAATTAGCACACAACATTGTCGCTCCAATGCCAAACTAGTTCCCAATGGTCTTCGCTAAAATGAGTGTTAAGCCGGCTGTTCATGAGAACGGTTTTCCGCTCGCGGATGATAATTCAGCGTTGTGATTGGTTACTGCAAATTTAAAATGCTTTTCCCGCCAATCACAACGCTGAATTATTATCCGCGAGCGGAAAACCACTCTCATGGACAGTAAGCACAGGACTCTAAAAAGTTTTTTAAAGTCCTGTGGTGTTATCAGGATCGTTTTATCCATTAGGCTGACTAGGTTACAGCCTAGGGCGCCAAAAAATATAGGCGCCAGACAGGGGAGTAATAGGCGCTAGACAGGGAGCTTTTTAAAAAGTTAAAAAGTTTAGGTTGAGTGGGGATTTGTGGTGACTAATTTCTCTGTGAATAAGGTGCTTTGGAATGAAATAGGCAAATAGGCATGAAAAGGAGGGAATGACTTTTTTTCAGTTAATACGGCCCTGGGTGTTAAGCCATCAATTTTAGGTCTTCAACCAATTATAGCCGCGGTAATAATTGGTAACAACTTTGACGTATAATATCATTGTTTAAACGACAACATAACCGATTGGTAAATACCGTTGGTAGGTTCTTCGCCTAAAATTGATGTTTTTGTTTGTGTACATTTCTTGGTGCCATAGGTTTTTTTCATTGAATTTTTATAGCCCCTTATTTTAGTATTTAACTTTGGTTTATGTTTAAAATTCAAAAATATTACTATGCAATTCTCATTCACAAAACAAAAGATAAATGAAGCAACAAATAATAAATATAAATACAATAACTTATTTTGAAATAGTATAATGTAGGTAGTTTTAGGGATTAAAAAAACTTATGTTAATAAATTGTCAGGTTACAAAGAAATTTGACCAATTTGTTCCACTTTTTATTTCTGTTTCTTGCATTTTCGCTACAAAATTTATATTTAGGTAGCCCCCGACTTAATGCCCCAGCCTAGTGCTTACCATAATTTTTTTCTTTTCGCCATGTTGTGCTTACCTACAAAAGGTCAAAAATTCCATCTAGGTCAATGTACACTAGATACTCAGGCCTTGGTATGCCCACCGTTCGCTCACGATCAAGAATTTTGTATACAATTCACATACTACGAATACTATATGATCAAGTTACACTCAATTCATGCAGTAGTATTATAGTATAGTTATAGTAAAAAATATTAAATGATTTTATTGCTATATATTAAATTTTGATCCGTCAAAACCCAGTAAAAACAGAAAATCGGTTAAAAAGATCCGCGAGAAAAAAGACCGCGGTCAGAGCGATATCAGACCGTGAGCGGAGCACCAAATGTGAACAGTCCTATTTAACACATTGACAAGCGTGTCTGCTTATGCAGACGGACGTATATAAGGCAGCAGCGGCTGGTGATGGTGAATTTGCTTGGTCAACCCCGCAGCTTTCAGAGGTATGTGGTCAACCGCACCATTAGTAGACGCGCGGGGTCAAATTGACCCCCGGCGTTGTCATTCTTGTAATCACTTGGAGATTTTTCACAACATGAAAAAAATATCTAGGTACCTTTCTAAAACCTCGTTATAGGTATGCTAATAACAAAAACAAAAAACAACACCGCATTTATTTAAAAAAAAGTTTTTTACGCGCCTACTAACGTAACAGTTTCGAGCAATATGTATATCGAGTTGCGGGAAGTTCAGGGAGTCGGAACAAATATATTATTTGTCCCTGACAAAAAAACATAAGACATAAAACTTTTGTATAAAATAAAAACAGCCATAATGCGCAAATATCACATGAAAACAATTTGTGACCATTAAGCTTCCACTCTATTTGGTATTGTAAATATTTTAAGTATATTATCTCAAGATATATATACGTATATATAGTATATATATTTATATGTATATATATGGATATATATGTATATATATATATATATATATATATATGTTTTTATTTTAATAATAAGGGTCTAGCTAGGATAACCATTTTGGGGCTCATAAAATTTATTTCAATTAATTTATGTAAACTTAGGCAAAATATAAAGTGTACTTATAAATAATAAAATTTAGTTTTTGCCTTTCCCGCATTACCGTTCCATAATCAGCTTTTAAATGAATTGTGACAGTGACTTCAATTAAAATTATTACATCTAAATGTTTTAATACCAGTATTTATTTCCTGGGCAACTTTTTTATTTAATTACTCATAAATTGAAGGAAAATGCTTTTAACTTAAAATATAATTTAGCGGTTTAAAGAAAAAGTGATTATTGGTTGGTTGCGGTTGGGAGTCAATTTGACCCCCACGCGCCTTCTAACGTTTTAAAAAGGCACGCGCCTACAGGGTTAAATATACTATTTTTTTCTAACTGTTATTATACAGTCTATAAAATCATTTTAACCCGTTATTTGTTTCACTATTTAACATATTATCACTAAAAATAGATTTATTACTTATAATGAGAGACCTTAATAAAATTTTAAACATTATCAGTTTTTACTTATGGTGCGGGTTGACCTACCAAATTAGCCGTCCCTATACCAGCAGCTGCAGGTATAAAAACGTTTCTGCAAAAGCAGAGGATGTAACGAAATGGAAAAGCACGCTTCTGCTATTGCAGACGTAATTTGTTAGCTGCTTTTCTGAAAAGGTGTTTTCGTGCCCCTGTAAGCGTCATTTATTTATAGCTACACTCCACGGATATCCGTGCCTGTAATTCTCATTATTGCCTCATATGGCCTTAAATTTTCTGTAAGTTTATTAAATTAAAGTCACCGATATACAAATCAAGTTTTACCTTTGATTGTAATCATAAATAAAGTTGTTGTAGTAGATGTAGAAACTAACGAGAATTAACTAGAACTAACCAAAACTAACCAGAACCAGTTGCAAATAAGCTTTTATTTAATCCACGGATATCCGGAGTAAAGTGTGGCAATAGACACTTCGATTGCGCAAACGCACCAGCACTCCAGAGTTGCCTGTACCGGGGTCATTTTATGATTTCGCTGCGGTATACAGTGTTTATATTGGTTACATATGCTGGTTAAGCAAATAAGTATTGGGATATCGGCCAGTAAAGCAACCACAAAGGATGTAAGTGACTCATCCAATCATAAATGTTTACATGCGGGTATTCATGTTAAACTGTTTTTTTTTCCTCACATTGCCCATGTATGTTAAGTTAATTAGCTAAACCGATATATGTGGACTGACCTCTGACCTTACAAAATCGGGACATGTGGTCACTTTAGGCTTGAGTGGACCCTGAGCTGAGCTTGAGTTTGCAGTAACCCTTACCGAAATCTGGTTAAAAATATTTTCATTATAGTTAAATCGAAATCGCTTGTTGTAAAAAGCTTAGCAATCCAACGTTGCCGTTTTTTTACGAATTTTAAAAACTTCGGTTTTAATATATGGAGGGTCTTATATTTCTTTATTTTAATCGCTTTATTTAAAATTGGACAAAGTCAAAGAGTTACCAGTTTTATTTTGCATGAGACGCCGACCTAATTAAAATTTCACATAAGTTTTTAATTAAAAAAAACTTCCTTTTTATTTAAATGTTTCTAAAATTTTAAATAACATTACAACGCCGAATTACTGTCCAAAAGCCGAACTTGGCCGAACTTAAGAAATATAAACTGCGTCGAAGCAGTGGCAGGGGACGCGGCGAAAGTAATTTTTGCCATCACACGATTACGTTTACGTGGGAGGGAGTACCTAATGACACTATCGTATACGAACACTCTTTGAACTGAATTGGAGGCTTGTGAGCGGGAGTCTCTGGTACAGTGTTAAATAATATCGTGTTTAAACATTGTAAATTAACTCGTCAAAATGGCTTTATTTCGTGTAACTACAGCAAAACTAGCAGAATCACAGGTAAGTCAATTTTAAACCAAGTAAAATATTTGATTTTTTGGGTATAAAGCCCTTATAAAATGCACATTTTGACAACTTTTATTTATTGAGTTCAGTATCTTATTACATATATTAAAAAGGGTATATTGTCATTTTGCTTTATTTATCATACAATATTTAAAAATCATGCCCCAAATTTGCCCAACGTTAAGGCATTACGTAAGAAACCAGCTTGAATTAATTTAGGGTTATTGTTCCAAACCCTGGGGCAAATTTACAAAACTAGTATTTCCAACTATTTTTGGACCTGCCTTGGTATTTGTTATGCTTGTATAATACATTTTTATGGGCTTAAATATCCTGATTTGTTTTTTTCTGTTTGACTGATGGCTCGTGATCTACCTATAATTTTGCTCTTAAAACTTCCCACTGTTGACGTCAACGCTGTAAGAGTGGCAGGTCGCGCGTAGGTATTTTTTAAATTTTTTGAATGAGCAGATTCTTTTAATCTAAATATTTTATCACAACTAGATAATTATCAATTTTAAAATAAAATATAAACCAAATATAAAATAAATTAATTCTCTATTTTAATACCTGGGGAAATACCATAACACAAGAATTCCAATTTTACTGGTAGTTGTATTCTTATATAAAAAGTTGTTTTTGTAGAAATCTTATGTAACAAGTGGCATATTTATATACAATAATAAGTAGGTAAACTGTGTAAAGGTCAAAAGAAATTAAAACCGGCTAAACCTTACTTATGAATTGGATTTCAGTAAATAAATAACGAGTTTTTATATATTTTATTTTTAATTATTAAAGAGCATATATTTTCTACCAGTAAGTTTTATACAGGGTGTCTCTAAAAGGTCTGTACAAAATGCACCACAAACTTGGACTAAAACAATAAATGCATTTACCCTAGTTAAAAAGTTGATTGTTTGTAAGATACTAGGTGTTTCAACAACCTGCAGTCTTGCTTATATTAAAAATGTCAATTTTTTTTGCTTCAGTAGGTACGGTTTTTTTGTGAAAGTTTTTTTATATATAGCCATAAATCAGATAATACTTCGGATAATACAAATACAAACCATCAAAAATATAGATATTAAAGCCCAAAACATTATTACTTATTGGAAAGTTACAAAATCATAAAGTTATTAGATTTATAGTGCAGACAGGATTTTTTGGTCTTAATTTATTTATCTAAATAAATAGAAAAACATCTGCCTTGATAGGTACTAATTTACAAGGTTGTCTAGATACACTTTCGTAAGAAAAAAATTGTTTTTTCAAGTGTTTTATTATTTACATTTAGTATACTGTTGGTTGTCTTTTTCATTCAGGTATAAAGTATATAGCTATCTCCACTCGTAATTTTTTGATGAAAAATTTAAGTAAATATTTCTTTTTTTTTTAATATCACTTATCTGTCTGGTCTATGTCTCACATTTTTAAATACAGGTATTGCAATTTTTCTGTAGCAATTTTTTTAGTATACTGTAGCCTTATAAGTCTTAATAAGCCTACCCAAACTGAAAGGCAGCTCGTGAGTAAGTGCGACCATGTGTACACTGAACTGAATGCGCGTTCCTTAGCTATCAGTTTTACCTTTAGACTTGCCCTTTCAGGTAGGCTCAAAGGCATGCCTCACCATGTGTATGCTCATTTACATTAGATGTTCCTATGTCAGTGACTGTCACTTTTTTGGCAGGTCTGTTTTGTTAATGTACATACCTTATTTACTTTTATTAAACAAGTTTATATTATATTTTATGTATGCAATTTGGGTATAAAGTAACCCAGCACCAATAAAATTGTTTACACTTGTTGCCCAATAAATTATTATTTTTTCTTATAAACTTAAAAAATATATTTTATTACATTAGGTCACTTAATTTTAAACACACTTTGAACCCATATTTACAGGGACATCTAAAATAGTTTAAAATTATTTAATATACTGACTGTTCACAGATATGGTTTATAAGAGGACAAATGGACCAAATATTTCATTTTTCAAAAAAATAATCATACTGCATGAAAAATTTTGGCTTGTAAAACAAATATGATTTAAAAAGAGAAAATGTTATTTCGGTATACAGGGTCTCGCAAAAACTTGAAAATTTATAGAATAAGATTTAGAGTCAATAAAAATAATAATACAAGTTTTTACTGAACTAAATAATTTGGCGAAACGCCTTGATCACATTCGTTTACAGCTGAAAAATTGTGTTGTATAGGAATTTGGAAGAAATAGGTGTTTGAAAAGCTAATCATGAGTGTTTTTGGATCATTTTATTAAAAAATTAAAATAAATTTTTGATCCCTCCAAAATTACTTTCATAAAACTTTTGATACTACTGTAACATTAATTCAAGTTCAGTCATTCAAAATGCTAGACTAAACAAATTTTCTAAATGATATTTGCTTAAAAATGAAAAATAAAGGTAGTTTACTCTTGGAGAAGAATCATACTCTGTATACAAAATCAACATTTCCTCTTCGTGAATACTATTTTTTTTCAAGAAATTTTTTTTCCATTGGTTCTCTTATACACCTCATCCGTGGACAATCTGTATATTATTTTTTGAAAAGACATTTATGTATTCTTAAGAGCGGGTATTGAGGTTCGTAGTGGAGAGTTTTTTAACTTATATATGGTATTAAAATTACTATTTTATTAGATGTTTTAAATGTCAAAACCTATTAATAACTTTTTAAAACCAGTATGTTTTTTTATTGCACCCATACTTACGTACCTTAATTTTTATTTTTAATTGTTTTGGCTTTGTCTGTTAATAAGAATGTTTAAATAAAACCTTATCTCTTTCTCTTGTCATTGTTTTTTTTTTTTTTTGGTTAAACATAATTTCGCACAGTTGCTGCTTTTTGGATGCATGCGAAAGTATTTAGTTATTACTATGTATCTTATCGTATATGATCGTCGGTAAATGACCCACTCTACCACTTTCCACAATTTTACTGGTTTTTACGTTTTGAAGGTTTCAAGATTTTAAAGACGGTAAAGGTTAATTTTGTACTAATCTGTTAATCTATACGTCAAATGTCTGTGATCTTTTGCTCGTGCTTTTGGTAAAATAATTTATTTTGGTTTATTTTATCAAAATGTAGATCAAAACTGAATTGACCTTAACATGTTAATAAAGTATTACAGTTAATTTTAACGTAAGTTTATTTGGACGTGACCTTGTTTAGTAAAAGTTTCTGACCTAGAGTGAATGTTAGATAATTTATTTAAAACTACACTTATCTTTGGATGTTGACCTGACTTTTACACTAAAACTGGTTATAACGGAGTTTGCGATTTATCAGGCGATTCAAATGCACCTAATATGGAGGAAGCATTTTTTGTAAACTGACAAAATGACTTAAACGGCCCACAGACAGATTAAACTTGTTGTACGACAAGTTGTACAACTCACATGTATTCCACCTCCGAAACGATACGGCAGAACGGACTGTCTGAGAGGAAAAGTCAATGGACCTTATTGCACCGATTGTCTAATACTATCTACACAACTTGTCATAAAACAAGTTGCATAGTATATGGGCAGTTTTGAAATACGTTACATAAACTTTTACCCACAGACACATACGATCTGATTGTCAATAAGTCGTAAAGTTTGCAGTACGATTTTATTGTTATTTAAGGGAATAATACACATCCATTTGTATAAAGTTTTTATTCTGGCACCGACTTCTAAGAACAAGAAAAAAATATAGCGTCGCTTATAATCGACTATGAAAAAGGAAGCTAAACAAAAACGAAAATAAGGCAAAAAAACTATTATGGGTCAAAGTTGTGCATTTTTATGCTTAACAATACTCTGTTTAAAAAGTTTAAAAATTTAGAGACGAAAAAAAACGAAATTTTGCGAAACAGTTTTTCTTTTTCTCACAGTTTATTTGAAGAGATATTTTAAAAAAAGACACATTATCATTGCCACTTTTTGGGTTTTATAAACATATGTCATTAAATTTAAGATCCGACGTTTCGTCTTTGAGCCACCATCAGCTTTGTTTTTAAATGAGCGAAAAATTTGGTTTTGAATTTAATAAACTTGAATTTTAATTTTAAATCGACGACATATCACACTTTACATTTATGCGACGTTTCGAACCGAAAAACTATCATTCACTATTTCGCCATTAAATTGGGAAAGTGGGGCTCTTTTTTTATAGGAACAAAAAAGCAATGCTGGAATAACAAAAACAATGGTTTTGGAAAGTGAGGACCTTCTTTGTTTTTTTTTTGTGGGGACCTTTTTTGTCTTTAAAATATTTTTTTTTGGGCCCCGCCACGCCTTAAATATCTTATTACACTATTTGCCTTTCAATTGAAATCTTTTTTGATAATTAAAAAGGTGCTTTGTTTAAAAAGTGGAAATCAAAAAGTTGACCAAAAAATTGGCCCCTGAGAATCCACTATTACAGCCGATAAAAACCTCTAGATATTCTATAATTTTTTAAAGATGTTTTTAAAGAATGTTTTAAATAATAAGTTTTAAATCGCTTTGTATTCATTGGGCTAAAAACGGGTTTAAATAATGTACATACAGTATACAGATAATCTAAAAAATATGAAAGGAGGGTGCTGTGTGGTTTGTTTTGCCGAAGACTAAGAAAACTCCAAATCTTTCTCTATAAACTTTGGTAGTCTAATATTTGTTGCCTGTTTTTAACAGTTAGTTACGTGAATCTTTCTATTTTAGTACCCTAACATTTTCAACAAACAATTTTAAAATACCTTGTCTTTAATCATTTAGTATTTAGTGATTTCGTAATTAATAGTTTATTTAAAATAACGTGTTTTTAGGAATGTTTTAATATTATTCATTTATAAATAATCATAATGAGGCTACTTAAAAACTTTAAACATTAAAACCTTAAGCCATATCTGTGTCTTAATTCTGCTTAAATCATTTTACTTTGTTGGTGTACAAAAAGTATTTTTAAACATTCAAAGATCCTCTAACGGCCGTATTCACCGAGCTCTGACAAATATTTATCAAACTGATAGCCTGTTTGTCAAGGAGGCTATCATTCTGATAAATATTTGTCAGAGCTTGGTGATTACGGCCGTAAGAACCTCTAAATGAGAGGGTAAAAATAACCGATTGATAAAATTAAGCGGGTAAGAAGCAAAATAGTCTACGAGACAATTTGCTCAATTGCTAAAATCCCTACAAAAATATGAAAAGAAAGAAAACTACAAAGTAAAATGCAACTAGATAACATAAAGCTTATAAACTATTTGATTTATTGTTAGGTTTTGGGTTGGGACAAACCATGTCTTTTAGCTCTTTAGAATTTAAATTTAAGATTTGAATTCAAAACTAAAAATGCTGTGTAAAAAAATACAACCCAAAAACTAGACGTGATACATATTTTTTTATTAAATATCTTTCTTTACAAGTACAAAATCTAGGAAAATCCTGTGTAATAATTCGAAGGAGGATAAAAAGTATTGTTTTTTTTGCAAACCAGTGTTACTTGACAGCAAAGAAGTTTAAATCATTTAACTACCTCATTCTTTGATATAGAAAACATTTCACTTTGGCTTCTTACCCCATCAATTAAATCGCTTATTTCAGAAACTAATTAACTGAAATTTTTAGCGAAAATGAGATTTCCAGCGATTTTCAATTGTATTATGTAAACTTACGTTTTTATGTAAAAATCCGTTATCTATCATGTGCATGTGTCAAACCACAGTTCATAATGGGTTTCTGAGAGATACAGGATGGCAAAGATTTAATCAAATATGTTTTTTACCACTGTGTATATTAAGACTTAAAACATTTATGATGTATGGTATAGGTTAATTAAAACTTTTCTTCTTAAAATCCCTAAAGTGTTTACACTCTTAGAAATAAGGATCTAATCCTAAAACACCCTGTATAGCTTAGACCTGGCCGTACAGGATATTTTTTAAAGCCAGATAGCTCACAAACGGCTGCTTAAATCAGAGCCGGATTATCCATAAGGAAGTGTAAACAACTTACCAAACATACTTTTTATGTAAATTATAATGAAGAATAAGAATTTGTATCTAAAAATTACATACAGAGTGGCACAAAAAGGTTATTTTGTTTGTAATATGTGCAAGATACCGGAGGTGGCGCCACCTAGAGTTTACAACAAAATTAATAGCAAATTCTAATTTTTCACCTCCATAACCCCCTTTAGCCAAATATTTTGACAAAACAGCTATTACTAACATAATTATTTATAAAACACTAAAACTAAAAATCAAATTTTAACACCTTGTATCGGAGCTGACGATTTGTGCTAAATTATACATAGAAGATCTTTACTTATTAACTTTGATAAAATAAATCTAGAGATAAATATAAATGGCCATTTGTTGCTGATTGCTATTTTATCTGTCCTCTATAAGTTTTAGTTCAGAACTTTTTCTTGGAATAAAACCAATTTTTATTGGCGTCATTTTTAAGTTATAATAAGATCTGGATTACAAAATATGAATGAAACCTTAATGAATTTACTTTCGATACTTAAGTCCTTCTCATTGTTTATTAAAGAAAAATACACTTTTTAAACTTTATTTATATTACAAAAAAAAGGTTATTTTTCTATAAGATATTCAAAGAAAAAACTAATGGGTTTTTAGGTTACTAATTTTAATACTTTAATATCAAATTATTAAAAGTTTTTTATTTTTTTATTGTGCTATTGTTATTATCTTTTTTATTAAATGTGTTAATCATAAGGTTTCCTACAAATAGCATGATATTTTTATTTAATACAATGTAATTTACATCATTTCTGGTTATTCTGAATCTCATTTCTGTTTAAGGAAATTAACAGTGTGACCGCCTAAAATAGTGGTTATTTCAGTTGTTTTTGTATTACACTAAGTGTTTTCTTGATACACTCCTGGACAAAAAAAACCGGACAAACAAAATTTTGTTCAAATTAAATCTTAAATAACTTTTTGTTTTTTTGACAGATTTTAATAATTTTTTGGTCCAGTTGTAGCTACTATCATCAAGTTTATTACTTAATATGGGGATTGCAGAAATTTTTATAGGATTAGGTGTTAAACAGGAGAGATTACATTTTGTCCAAATTTTCGAACACCTTGTGGAATAAGTTACCAGTGTATTAAATAAAGCCCCACCTTTTCTTAAAATTTTCTTATTTTTTTAATATCAGTATCCCTATTCTAAAGAAAAATACAAATTGTTAAAGAGAACAATGCAATTTAATTATGGTGATCGTAATATATGCTACATTGCGAACATATTGAGGAAAGTTAAGATTTGGTCATATTTTCAAAACTAATAAAGATAACTATGACAAATGTAGTATTTTTTAACGGTTTTTAAAATATCTTTTACATGGTGATTTTTTTTTGTAACTTTTTGGCGTACTCTCTATTTCTTAAGAGATAACAAAAATCTAATTACTGATTTGGAAACTACGAAACCAACTTAAA
The DNA here is from genome assembly GCA_014170235.1 of Listronotus bonariensis. Lineage (NCBI taxonomy): Eukaryota > Metazoa > Arthropoda > Insecta > Coleoptera > Curculionidae > Listronotus > Listronotus bonariensis. The sequence continues at coordinate 63,571 of JACEGR010003106.1, read as the reverse complement.
CCAATATTTGTATTTATTTTTTATCATCAAAAAAAAATATTATTTCTCTAATTCTAGCCTTAAATATATCACCAAATAGATCTACACTATTTTGGATCTTATTATAGATTCTACATATATTGTATAATGGAGATCCTAACTGACGATTGTTATTCGCTACACTAGGCATGTAAAAAGTTACTGGATTTCTATTATTGTAATTGGCGGTATTAAGAGTGAGATTTGTTAGAAATGTTGTATCATTAAAAAGTCCATTTACTGTCTTATGCAAGTACAACATGCAAGATATTTGTCTGCGTTTTTCTAAGGATTCCAAATGATATCTGTCACAAAGGGAGGATGATGATATAGTAAAATCATAAATGCCCACCTCTCTAAAGTAAATGTATCGGGCCATTCTATTTTGTATCCTTTCAGGAGAATATTTGTGACATTCATTGGTTAGTATAAATGAAGATACATAAAGAAAGTTTAAAAGTAATGAGTACATTTTTTTTGCTCTTTAAATATTTTTAGGGGCCCCAATTTATTTTTTGCCCCAGGGCCCCTGTTGCTCTAGCTACGCCACTGTTCATTGTCTTATTCAGAAATTTGTATTTCCTTTTAGAATAGAGATACTGATATAAATAAAAAATGGAAATGTTAAGAAAAGATGGGGCTCTAAAATCTAATACACTCGTAAAATTACTCCACAGGGTATTCGAAAATTTGGGCAAAATACAAAATTTGGCTCTCCCTGTATAACACCTAATTCTATAAAACTTTTTGCAATCCCCACATTATATAATATTCTTAATGAAAGGAGCAACAGCTGGACTAAAAGATAATTAAAATCTATCATAAAACCAAAAAGTTGTTTAAGATTGAATTTGATCAAAATTTTATTTTTCCGTTTTGTTTTTTGTCCGGGAGTGTAGATAGGGACAATTTTCGGTATACCGGTTAAGCTAAATAACATAACACATAGGCAATGTGAGGAAAAGAGACAATCTAACTAAAACCCGGTACGTAAACATGCGTGACTAATAATGCTTGTTTTGTTATTCTATTAATCGCGGATGGACCAAAACTGCTTGCTCAAGCAGTACCTATATTATTATTAAAAATAATTTTGGGAAAGTTCTATTACCCTGTAAGAATTGAAATTCTGGTATACATTTTTAGAAGTAGGACCACCTCTACTTTATAATTAAGATGAAAACTTAATCAGTATAAATATAAAATTTAAATGGTGCAGTGACATTCTGATTAATTACGTAATATAATTTTAACCTTCCAGTACACAAAGATAACTTTTCAAGGTCGGTGTAGTGTGACTGTGGGTTCAGATTTGTTTAAACAAAACTTAATTTGTTATTTTTTGTATGTCTGGAAAATCGTGTACAAAATTTTATGACACACTTCTGACGTCATAATTGAGTGGTTTAGGCCAACTTACGAGTATATTTGAAGTCGCTTCATTTATTCGGTATACATGTAGAAAAGGTTAAAAAGTCAAAGATATTTTTCTCTAATTTTTTGAAAATGTGCATATTAAGTTTAATATTTTTTGCATCGTCGCAAAAAATCATTTAATAAGTTATTTTATTTGTTTGTTTTGGCGACTTGTTTTTACAGCAACTGGTTTCAATCGTCGCCCTGAATTTTTACATACCAGGTGGTGCTTCGCCAGACTGGCCATTATGGCCATGTAAATTATGATACCTTCAAATATGGGCTGCTCTATGGATTTTACAACACAATTGTATTACATTATTTTGAAGACGTTAATAAGATAAGGTTATACAATAAATTTCATTTTCTAATAGAATAATTAAAACGGAAGAACTATTAGGTATTAAAATTTACATGAGATTTCCTATGGCCAGTGGGGCGATGCACCGTATGTAGTGAAAGACTATGAAGTCATATAAAGTGTGGTTTATACAGGGTGTTGTCAGTTCAGGTTATCTATATGACAAATGAAAAATTGGTTTGTAAAAAAACACTTTTATAATTTTCTTGCTTTTATTTTACTTAAAAGTAAACTTCAATTTGTTATTAGGTTAGTTTGGTGCTTCGAAGTAAGAATATCCTAAATGAAACTTAAATAACTATTAACACATTAATTTTTAAATGATTACGGTTTAAAGTAAGTACTTAATTAAAAATGTTATAAATAAATAATTTCCTTGTAGAACATTAAGGAGAAGTGCCTTTTAGGAAATACTAAACATTTTAAATTTTGACTGTAGAAGCAACTTTTTCAGATAGTATTTTACATATAAATAAGAAATAGGTGTGTTTACTGTAAAATTCAAGTTTTGCTAGTTTTTAAAGTATTTTAATAAAACCCCTATTCTTTCCATTTGTTCCATAAAAATCGGTAGTTGCACAAGGGTTATCAGTGGTATAAAAAACAAGGAAGACTTATAAGAAAAAAAAGAAATTTTGCTTCAAATTCACTTACGCTACTGACTGGTTTTTAAATGGTAATGTAAAGTATAGCAAGACATATTTTCTACCTAAACGTAGTTTAACGCATGTTTAATTTTATCGGCAAACAAGCAAGTATTTTAAGGTCATAATTTATACACATTCAATTTATTCACAATATACAGGACGTCCAGTAACTAAACCGAACACTTTAAAGGGTGATTCTACTATTAAAAATAGGAAAAAATCTTCATATGAACATATGTCCTTAACGTGTTGGTTTTTGAACAACAGGGTGAATTTGTTAAAAAATATTGTTCTTTTATAGTAAACAGATATTTTTAACAAAATTGGGGAACATCTTTTATGCATAAGAATTTTTTTGGCATACAAGAAAAAAAATTTCACCAGTGTCCTCCATGAGGGGTTTAAGGTATGCCAATGCATTTTTCTAAATTAAAAATAACTTACCAGAACTAAGACTAAACGTCTTTCATTATTATGTTCATATGAATTTTTTTTATTATTTTTCATGGTAAAATCACCCCTTAAAGTTTGTCGGTTTAGTTACCGGACACCCTGTATACGTATTTGAATTACCTTATTATATTTGAATGATTTTTTAAGGGGATGCCGTAGCACGTTAAATGAGCTAAAACGCGATTCGCTGCTGTTTTTTAAATATTTGTTTGAGAAAAAAGTTGTATATTGAAAAGTTTCTTAAAATGATCCAAAGATTATCGGAAAGTTGGTTATTTTTACGGTTTTGTAATTTTGGGAAATTTAATGTGTTAATTATTACCATTACCAAAAATCAATTAACTTTCCGATAATCTTTGGATCATTTTAAAAAACGGCAGCGAATCGCGTTTTAGCTAATTTAACGTGCTACGGCATCCTCTTAAATACTTTGATAAAGTATCAATAATTAAAAACATAATATAATATGTATCACATGTCAACGGATATATGTTCTTCGTTCAACGTTTAGATTAAATCTAATTTAACTGTACTTAATAAAGTGTAATATGCAACTTAATAAATATTTTTTCAAGTTTTGACATTATCTTGTACGTGCTTAAATTTATTGTTTCTATGAAACACTTCACAATCTTTTTTAGCATAATTTTTGCAAAAAATTGTTTCATTATAATAATCTTTGTTATATTTAAATATATATATATATATATATATATATATATATATATATATATATATATATATATATATATGTTAAAAATAATTTATTCTGCTTGCTTCTTCCGATTGGTATTGTAGCCAAGACCTTAGACTGGGTCCTTTTCACATATTGCTTTTTATTTGGCTGAACCTGTATTTTTAAGTATTTGATAGTACCCTTCGCTTCAGTTTTTAGGTGCCTAAACCAATCTCTAAACTTTATTTGGAAAGCAAAGGCAAAACGATGCAGATATCTCTTTCACAGGGCCTTAATTTAATATAGGATTGGGGCGCAAAAATCTCGTCCATTTTAATACATCCAAAATACAAATTATGTTCCTTTTCGCGAAAAAAGTCATCAAATACCCATCCCTTATTTATGTGTGGCCAAGTTTTGCAGAGCAAACACACCTTTATTCTTGTGGGCGTCACATTAGAAAGGGGCCTTAACTGCCATAAATACATGGTATTCGGTGCCGCGGCACCTTCAAAAAGCTTGTATTTCTCTTTCGAGCCAAAAAGTACTTTGCCCCTTCTAATTTATACACTTTGTACAGTGTGTCCCAGGATAGGTGTTACAAGAGAAGAAATGGACCAAAAATGTTTGAATTTTACAACATTTGGGAAAACTTGTCGCATGGTCCAAAACTAGTGAATACATTTTTTTTCCAATTGGTATTATACAAGGTAACTCTAAATTTTGACATTAAATTTACATTTACTTATACAATTATGTCCTATTTTTAAAAATAAAGGTCCTTTACTGTTGGTAAACCAATCGAAGTAATATTTTGTATTTATTAGTTTCGGACCATGCCACCAGTTTTCCCAAAAGGAACATACTGTATGTGATTCGACCCCGTTTTTTATATTGTTCTCACATCCGGGGCATGGCGTCCCCCACAACCCTAAGCATTCTTAATTCCGTTCAAAGAAGAACTGTTCGCCTCATTTATTATCTTTCACTAACAGAAAGGCTTCCTTCTTTTGCTCATCGTTGGGGGATTTATCGTTTTTTATAGGTACTTCCATGTCTTCTGCTCTAAAATTGTCCAGTATAATTCCTCCACTCATGATTTCCAACAGAGAAACTTATGGTGCCGCGCGTATGCATCCCTATACGGTCCAACTAGACATACCCAGAACTTACCACTTTGTTCGTTCTTTTATCCCTAAAGTTTCTAAAACGTGAAACCTGCTGCTCGCGGAGGTCTTTCCTTCCCTTCTAAATGTTCTGGTTAGTAGTCTTACGTCGCTTAAGACACCCACGGTACATTAATATGTAGGCTTTTAGCCTTCGTGGATTGTTCAAAGATAAAAAAAATCATAAATTTTAACTATAGCGTTTTTACGAACGCTCGTAGGAAAAATATTTTTGTCACATGCTGCATTAAGTAGCTTAAAATATAAATATGTCAGGACTTATCTGAGAATCTGTAAGCTAATACTAAGTACATGACATAAATATCTACTTAAATCCATTTTCAAACTTTCTGCGAAACACTTTACAACCTCATTTATCATGTTTTTTTATTTTTACAGAAACTATTTCCACAAATCTCCGTAATTTTAAGACAACTTAGCGATGCCTCCACCGATCTCAAGGCCGTTTTGGCCGCGAAAATCCCTAAAGAACAAGAGAGAGTCAAGAATTTCCGCAAAACTATGGAAACACCAAAGTTGGTGAGGTCACCGTTGATATGGTAAGTGCACTTAAATTGAAAATCATCAATTTTAGGCGTTCAACCAATTATAACCGCGGTAATAATTAGTAACAACTTTGACGTATAATACAATATTTAAACGTCAACATAACCGATTGGAAAATACCATAGATAACCTACATTTAGATCCGCAGTGGCAAGAATCATTTTTCGGATTTTTACGACCCCGCGCAGTGGGTGGACGAACATGCGCTCTTAAAAGCCGTGGCAAATTACAAACACCGGCACCCGCACAGTGTATTGAAATTGAAAAAAAATGGACATCAATGCTTTTAAATTAGAATGTTTGTATTGATATAATAATCATGAATGTTGATAAAGTGTGCGAAAATATTTGTTTACAGTATACAGGGTGATCATTTTTAAATCAGCACTATTGCTAACTTCTTTATTATTGGAGATACGAAGTCGGGTAAATTAGAGAAGTAGTAGTATTTTTCCGCTGATTAACGTGCGGTCAACAATAAAACAATTGAACATCGGGTTTTCCAATTTATTTAAAAAAATACTTTTAGGGAGAGCACCTGTATATTATATCAGCAATCGAAAGTTCTATCAAGAAGTTTTAAACAAAGTTCTCATGTGTTATATCAATTTTTAATAGTTTCGGAAATATGGCCATCCTCGGGAATTTGATAGTAAACTGGCATTTTAAAATAGAACACCCTGTACATATTACATCACCATTAAATAGATATTTTAAAAACTAAGAAAATACCACACATTTGATATGTCTATCTCTTATAGTTTTGAAAATATAGCCATCAAATCTGAAAATTATGTTAAATTTTCACAGCTTCAAGCTATACAAGCACTAAGTTTAAGATGTCAAAGATAAAATAGACATTAATATCTACTATTTTAGATTTGAAGGCCATATTTTTCAAAACTGCAAGAGACTGAGCATTTCAAATGTGGTATTTTTAAAGCTCTTTAAAAATATCTATTGTACAACTATACAGGAGTGTTCTATTTTAAAATGCCCGGTTGAGGCCCGAGGATGGCTTGCTTCAGCTTGTAAAAAGTGAATACTCTTTGTTCAAACTTCTTGATGATCTTTCGATTGATGACTTCTACAAGAGTGAAACATTTAAAAAAAAATATATTTTTACCGTGATGTTCAATTATTTTTGGCACGTTAATCGGCGAAAAATACTACTACTTCTCTGGTATCGACTTCGTATCGCCAATAAAATAGTTAGCAATAGTGCCGACTTAAAAATGATCGCCGCTATGTAAAACAAATATTTAAGTTACAGATCAACCTAACCATGGCTGGCAGTTAATGCAAAACCTTAAATCTCAATTTATTTGATTCATTTACAAATTTGTTTGAATCCGTATCGACTAATGCAAAATAAATAAATACCGTTGCAGGATGTGAAAGAAAAGCATTTTTTTCTAAGAGCTGTAAATATTAACCAAATAAAAAAAATTTGCCCTTTTTCTCCCATGGCCCAGTCCAAACAAGATATTGCGAAGTTATACGAAGTATAGCTTTTTTTACCGTCGGCGACGATTAGCTTTTATAAAAAAGCGTTATCATATTACTGCATAATTTTTCAAATAATTAACAGAAATATACTACATCAGGTTTATAGATTTGGCACACAAAAAAATAATTTTTAAACAACTAATACTTTTTGTAATTACAATTTTTTTAATAGACAATATTTTTTGCCCAATTTTTGTGACTTACGGAAGGGCAAGTTTCAATTGAATTTATTTGGAAACTAAAAGTTGTAAAAAAAAATTAATGTGCCAACATAGCCTAGGGTATTGCCAATTTTGACAATGAAAAAAAAAATTGTACTTTTCAATGTTGACTTTATACCCAGATGTCCACTTTTTTACCCATATCGACACACTGTGCCCCGTACCATTCGTCCACCAGATCTGACCGTAACGCTCATTAGCTACCGTACTTCGAACGGAAAACCAGGACGCCGTCAACAAATGCTTTCCTATAATGCGGATAGTTTGTTTAAAGCCGGGTGCGTTTACCCTCAACTGGCTTGCGCACAAACCGGATTTTTCGCCCATGAAATGAAACTTTTCTTTCGCGCAGGTTATAACATTGCCAATCCATCGAGATCAGTGGAAAATACCGTTTTAGAATTGGTTTTTCGCCTAAAATTGATGAATATCTACAAAGTTTAAGAGTTTTTTTGATCACATACAGGTATTATCGAGAGTATTAAATACTTAACTAAAGGTTAGATAAAAAAGAAAACCTGCTACGATGTGATGACGCGTTGATCTCGAATCTCGATCTCCTTTCTGCTCATTGGCAAGAATTGCTGATTGTAATTTCGAACTGCCACGACGCGATGCGGCGTGATCTACATATACATACAGGGTGTAATTTATTTAGTAGCTGAAAATACAGGGTATGATCAGTATGATTTCTTAGCTTATTTTAGGAAGAAAAGTTCATATAAACATATGTGCTAAACCTCTTAACTTTTGAGATTTGAGACTTTAAAATTTCAAAAAGCAAATTAATTTTTTAAATATCCTTACTATTCTTTACCCAATTTTGTTTTAATATAGCAATATTATTAATGCCATTAAGGGAATAATTTATCACTAAATTAATTACATTTAGTAAGTGCAGTGGCGTCTCGAGAGGCAACTGAAGGAATATTTCCAACAAAAAACGGTACGCCGCTGACTGTGTAAATATGTATAAAATTTTTGTGCTTTCTTTAAATTTAGCAAATACAAGTACTGCTTTTATGACTCCTAATTTTTTTCCGTATCTTGTTTAATTTGAGAGAAAAAAAAATAAAACACACTTAATTGCATATTTTTAGACCATAAAATAATCTTTTTCTTTTAAAAATTATGTTTTATAATTTTTAATTAGCAATTATGTAACAAAAATAATAAATACTTATTTAAATGAGGTTTATATCCGATATAATAGTTTTTCTAAAACAAGTGTTCTCAAAATTTTTTGGTTTTTTAAAAATTTTATCATTCTGTATCTCAAAATGTTAAGACGTTTAGGACATATGTTGATATGATTTTGTATGCAGGTTAAAAATAGTAGTATTATTTTTCATTTTTAGGCAAAATATTATTTAGCAACCTTATTTAAAATACCATTTAAATGACCTTATTAATGTTGCAGGGGTATCAAAAATTTAAACTGATTTTGGAGTTATCAAAAATTAATTAACTTAAATTTTTATAATAAAATAACCTAAAAAACTTTTTAATTTGGTTTTTAAACAGTTGCTTTCTCCAAATACCTACACAACACAACTTTTCAGCTGTAAACGAATGTAATCAAGGCGTTTTCGCCAAGTTATGGAATGCAATAAAAATTTGTTTTATTATTGTTGTCGATTACACACTTTATTCTAAATAATTTTTTCTAATGACTTACCTATTGCTTAAAAATTAAAAATAAAACTAGTTTACTCTTGGAAAAAATCATGTTTTTCAAGGTTTTGCGAACCCTGTATACAAAATAAACATTATCTCTTCGTGAGCAAAAATTTTTATGAAGAATGACTTTTTATCGAAAAATGAAATTTTTGGTCTATTTTTCGTCTTGTAAGCCCTATGCATGGACAGTCTGTAGACTAAGTCGTATGGGCGCCAATCGTCGATGTATCAAAAATTATTCTTATGTAAACCATTGTGCCAAAAATCTAAGTTTTATAGTTACAAAATCATAAGGCCCATTGACATGTTTTGGGTATCGGTTGGGCGGGTTTCGTAACTCTAACTGCCTTTTCACATTAACGGAAGACGGATAGTGGACGACGGACCGACGCTATCGAAGTGTATGGAGTCTTATGAGACCATTCACACGTTGAGAACGCGGAAAGTCGGCTGTGCGTGTGAAAGGTCTCATAAAACTCCATACACTTTGATGGCGTTAGTCCGTCGCCCAACTATCCGTTTTCCGCTAGTGTGAAAAGGCAGTAATTCTAACGATTTTTGTAACAATGTTTAAACATTGCATGCAAAACATTGTGGTAAACTTGTCCGACAAAAAAGTGACGCGTTTGGCTGGTCTGAAACTCGAATCATTTGACATTGACGGGCTGGGTTACCGCGCCGCTTCCATATATGTCGGTATGAATATTCGTGGAGATTTCAACCCCCTAAAAGGTTTTAAAATGTTATTATCATGAAGTGAATTTCATTACTGGCCCAGGGACTAATAGCCTTATTATAGTTAATACAATTAAAGGGCTTATTGTAATAACATGATAAGCCACACAGCTATCGAAATCTATTTTATTCTCTACTTTATTTAATAATAGGATAGGCAACAATAAAAAGGTTTTAGGTATGGCCCTTGCTGGTCCTTGCACTTAATACACTTAATAAAAAATATTCAAGTTTATTTTTGATAATAGTTGATTTAATATATTATTAACTTAAAAATTTATTAACTCTGAATTTTCCGTTTGTGGCTAATCATGTTTTTACAATAAGCCCTTCAATTATTAGTTTCTTATGATATGAAATTACATTTGAAAATTTAGTTACAAACATTTTTTTAGTGAGCTGCGATTGCGATAAACATTTTTTCTTGTTTTTTTACAAAAGTAGTGTAAAATTTTTGCCTTATTTTAAAATTCTGAAACTTTAAAGATATCTTAGATTACTTTTATCACCTTATTTTATTTACAGGTGCAATAATATTGCACAGCCAAGTGTAAATAATTTTATCAGTGTAAATCTTTTAAAAATAAAATTAAGGCACGACCAACATTTCTCAGACATAAATATACATATAAATAGAATTTCGTCACCAAAGTGGAAAATCATATTGTCAACAATTAATTAAATTTTAAAATTTTATTTTAGAGTAAAAAGGTGTTTGTAATCTTTATTTTCTGCTGTGCTGTTTGACGATATGTTTAGTTTATTACTTATAAAATTTCAATAAAAAAGCTTTTTTACTGATTTTAATAAAAAAACACTTGATTTATAATTAATATTTATTCCTAAATAGACTTTTATAATTGAACAATAATAATACAATACAGAGCTGAATTATTTATTATGTAAATAGTTATAAAAATAAAGGAAATTTCATTAAAATAAGCGGTATACTGTTAAAATATAACAGTACAAATATTTGTTTATAAGGTTTTTCGTAACCCTATTTTTACTGTATTTTAATAAACTTGTTAAAGTGAATAAATGTCTATTCTATTAAATATGTTTAATGCAAGACTGAGTCGTGCACTATATTTTATTCACTATAAATTGAGAAAAACACCTGAATACAAACTACTACATAAAGTGTTAAAAAAGTAACATTTTTTAACACACTTTGGAATTAGTGTTTTGTTTTAACGCCTACTCCAATAAACTTTAATATCAATTTATGCAATGTAACAGTAAACGCGACATCAACTGAACCAAACTGTCAAGTTACCTTTGATGTTGTCATTATTTCTTTTAGTTCATGTGTCACTAGTTTTAAGTTTTGGCACATTCCAAATAAATTTAATAGAAATTATTAAACATTAATAGTAATAATGAATTTGGATAACTAAGAAATTGAAAAGAAATTTATACTGTTTTAGTATTATTTCTACAAAAAGTAAGTACATGCAATTTTTTAAAATTAAATAATAAAAGTATAGTTATAAAGAGGATAATTGTCTCTTAAAAAAGGGGACGCTATGATTTTTTGTTTGCAATATAATGGCTGTGCTGCAAATATTAAAAATAAATTGGTTTAGATAAATAAAACATGTATAAAATGGTATTTTGGGAAATTTTTATACAGTCGTGGAAAAAATATAGTATGTAACACATGCATAAAGTGCCTTTTTTACTCATGGGATTGCCGGATCTGTCAAACTTCCCATTCGAAAAAATAGTATTACTTTATGCAATTGTTACATAAATTACTATTATTGGTTTAAAACTACAGTAACCGGAGTTAATTACTAGGTATTCATTATCCATTTATAGTGGCCAAAGTTAGGTCTATACCACTTTATTTAATCGAAATTCGAAAATTATCAAATCTATGAACTTTGAAATCTATGAAAATAAATATCTGAATTTATAAATCAATCAACAAATGGATTTCTCTATATTGTGTTTGTCTAATTTTTAATTTTTGAGGTTCAGGGTCAGGACAAAGTACCTCTTTGCATGTATCAAAATAAGTTTCAAATGATCAAAAAATATGTGTAATTTAGTTGCAAATCACTGCTAAACTTTTAGTTTTACATACCCAGATATTTTTTAAAATTTTCTCAATTTAGGATTGAAGGATTTTTAAAATATCTATTTAATTTTAGTATTAAACATTTTTTCCAAGTTTTTACATGTGTCGGAATATTATAATATGGTTTAAAACAGCAGTTTATTCACAACTTTACAACGAACACCTATGTAACTGGCAATGGTTCATTGCACTCTTTATACACGTCGTGTCAGCTCGATACTATTGAATTTCAGTGTGTTGAATACTAACATATAGAATTAGACAGGAATCGCCCGTTTTAACACTCCTGACAATAGGATGACGCATTGATCGCTCTCGATCTCGCCTCCTTTCCACGCATTGCCAAAAATTGCCTATGGAACTTTTGAAGTGGCACGACGTACACACACCTAACTTACAACATTAAAGTAAATATTTTTCATGGATGGACATACTGTAGATTTATTGGAACAATACTCGTTTTTTTTTCATTTTTAATGTTTCGAAAAAAGCTAATCTTCATTAAAACATTTTAAACTATACAAAACATCAGATATCCAAGGTGATTCAAAATTATTAAAATTTTATTGAATTGTCATTATCTCAAAAACTATCGAATTGTATGTTTTTTTTTGCGTTTGTTGCTCCATCAGCTCTTTTAATATTATCGTTGACTTTCGGGACACCCTGTATTTTTGTTTTGTTTCGGAGTATACACAAATATTAGTCAGTGAACAGACTAAAAATATAATAGGCTTAATAATTTTGTGATTATTTTTGTAATAACATTCTGAAGATAAAGAAAATCACGCATTGTAGGGAAACACCCAGTTAACATAAGATATGTTGTAACATACATGTTTTTTAGTTTATTTAACTGATTGTAACGTGACTACTGCAATCATTCTATATATCTATATGTTCATGTCGCGTAACATACTCTATCATTGATAATATTATAATTGTAATGGCCTTGATATTTCGTTTACTTTTAGATATATTACCGATAATTTGTTTCTAAGGATTCTGTTGTATGATTTTTTTTTAATATGGAGCAATTTTAATCCTTAGTACATCACATGTCAACATAAGTAAACACACTACAATAGGAAAGTGTAATACTATCTGATATGATGAATAGGATTGTATTTTTTTTTGCATATATTCAGTTTATGTCTTGATGATTTATAGGGTGACACATGAAGAAGAATAGTCCCGAATTATTTTTTTATCGTCATTAAGTTAAAACATTTTAATTCAAGTGCAGTAATAGCCTTATTTCTCTGTACAAATCGTTTTACTTTTTAAAATCACGGTGACGCATCGGACCATCTTTGTTGTTGCTTTTCTTGGCTGCATAAAGATATTTAAATTAAAAAATATTCAGATACTTACCCTTTGAAGCAACACATTCTTTTTTATAACAAGAGTACAAAAAATGAGCACAAACCGTATTATAATTTGCAATTTTACCCTTGAAACAGTTAATCGTGTATAGAACAATTTTTAATACATAAAGTTTATATTATTTATTTATTATAGAAGGAAAAATAAATTATGTAATACATACTAGAATTATAAAGATCAATGGGGAAGAAATCTAAAATATGAAAAGTTAATAGTTAATAAAAATTTCTTTTAAACATTTTTGTAAGGTAATTTAAATTAAAATTAAAAAGTTGTATATAGATAGATTGTCTAGGTCTAAGGTGAACATGGAACTTTACAAGCTTATTTGATTTTTTCGTTATGTTATACAGGGTGGGCCATAACTGTAGGAGCAGTTTAATATCAGTAAAACAAACATTACAAAACTTACACATATTTTATTAATATTATTTAAAACTACAAATAATGAAAATTTGTATGATCTAAAAATTATATTTTTTAAGTGACATCCCTCACGTTGCTGAAGTTCTTAATCTGGAGTTGCATATTTTTAAAAACTTGGCGATAAGTTTCTCGCGGAATGGCGTTTCTTTTCCACACTTTGTTTTGTTTAAGCTAGTCCAACGTGAGTGGAATATTTTCATAGACCCTTATTTTAGGTAACCCCACAGAAAATATTAATTTTAAGTTAGATCCAGGCTTCGAGGGGGCCACTGAATATCACCCCTTCATAAGATAAGGAAACATTTCTTTTAACAAATCTATGGATACTGTGGCAGTGTGGCAGGTGGCTTCATCTTGTTGAAACCAGGTCGTAGCATTATGTCCTTCAAATTGTTGAAGAGCTGGGATTAAGGATCCCTGTAACATCTCATAATAGTTATCAGCTCTCACCGTAACGACAACTCCTCTTCCATTTTCGAAAAAATATGGACCAATAATTCCACTTGCTGATATTGCAGTTCACACAAAAAGCTTAGAAGAATGAAGAGGACGTTGATATTTTTGTCGGGGTTGTCCACTGACCAAAATTGTCAATAAACGCCATTCCGCGAGCCATTCGTCGATACATTTTTAAAAATATGCAATTCCGGATTAAGAATGTCAGCAACGTGAAGGGCGTCAATTGAAAAAATATAATTTTTAGGTCATAAAAATTTGTAGTTTAAAATAATATCAATAAAATATGTTTTGTAATGTTTGTTTTATTGAATATTGTAACTGCTCATACAGGTGTGGCCCACCCTGTATAAACAAAATAACCGTAAATTAATAAAAATATTTAAATAAAAGCTTAAAAGCTTGTTTAATATCTTTATTTACAACCATGCATGTAATGTTGACATTTTCGACTTTTTAAAAGTTTGAAAGTGTCGCTATTCTGACTTTTACTTTCAGCCCACGGGAGGAAACTTAACTTTCCTCCCGTGGGGCGAAAGTAAAAACAACCCTAGCAACAGTTGCAAAAATTCAAAAATTTGCAAACTTTACACATCTTGTCTGATATTTTAGACATCTTTGTGACACCTTTACGCGCGAAAAATGTATAGTGGCGTAATTGTTTGACAAATTAAACGTCATTTTGTAAGGTTGGCATTTTTTTAGATTAAAAAAAAGGACAAGAAAAAATGGTTGTAAATAAAATAGTATACAAACCTCAGTGAAAAGTTTTATTACTGTCTCGAGAAATTGTTCACCTCGGCGTTCCGGCCTCATAAACCATCATTTTCTTTTGACTAACACTTTTCACCTCGGTATGTAATGTACCTACTATTAAATACTTAAAACCGAGCAGTTAATATCTCAATGTCATTGAAATATAAACTTCAAACTACTAGTTGGGTAGAGGAAATATGTTTTTTTCTTAAAAAATAACAAAAATTTGAGAATTTTAATATTAAAAAATAATAGTTGTAAATCTTTACAGTGCCATGGCCGATTTTAAATATTATTTTTAGACTCGTACGAAACCCTTACCTAAAGCTGCGTCCAGACTTCCAACAATTCGCCAAACATCCGTCCAAACAAACCGACCTATTTGCGCGCCCGTTTGATGCATAAAACCGACGAGCTCTGAATCACCGCGGAATCATTCTCCAAGCCCTTGGAACGCCGTAAATTTCGTCCACGTCCACGTGTGCGCTATGTGGGGCTATGTGGCGCGGCGAATTGTTGCAAGTCTGGACGAAGCATAATAATGACTAACTTTAAAAAGGTTAAAGCTTGAAAGTTTGAATATAAGTTGTGGTATTTAGATCTAGTTTTAAAATACCGGCTGTTTTCTAACTACTGTACGAAACTTAAGGAGGTGATTTTTTATGTCTTTTTATGAAATAAATTGTCTATAAACATATGTCTGAATTTCCGTCATTTCTGAGATTCAGGGCGCTAAAGTTTGAAAAACTCGATATTTTTTTAATATCTTTAATAACCTTTAACTGATGTGGATTAAATTAAGTGTCGTTATTTAATGTAACATGGTGCTTATAAAGATTTACCTAACTTAGAATTATTGGGACTAGTGGACACCACAGCCAATATTATTAAGAAAAAAGTACGTCACCGATTTTTTAAGAAGTTTTTATATTTTTTACCGATCAAGCAATTAAAAATGCGACTTTTTAGTCTCTTGTATTTTCTTTGTATCTCGCTTTGTTTTTGAGGTAAAAAAAGCCACTTTGAGTCATCCTAAAAGTATCCGTAAACAACATAAAATAAAATACAAAATTAACAAATAAACAATTTCGACTTTGGTAAATAAGTAAAATGACGATTCCCGATAAATTAGTTACTGCTCATTTATTTTAAGGCAAATAATTATGTATTGTTTATTTTTATTTTTTGTCATGTTTTCTATGGGTACTTTTTACAAGAAATTAAGGTAGCTTTATTTTTTTCTCGAAAATCAAGCTAGGTACGCAGAAAATACAAAAGACTAAAAAGTTACATTGTGAATTGCTTAACCGAAAAACAATATAAGATACGCTTTATAAAAGGTCAGTGGTAGACTTTTTTTTAAATAATATTGGCTAGGGTCCCACTAAGACGCTACTGGACCCAATAATCTTAGTCTAGGTAGAGCTTAACAAGCGCCTTATTACATTAAATATGTGTACCGAATTTCATTTAAATCGGTTAAAGGGTTTATAAAATATTTTAAAAATACAATATTTTTTAAACTTTAACGCCCTGTAACTCATAAACGAAGGAAGTCCGGGCATAGGTTTATAATAACTTTTTTCATAAAACAGTATATAGAATCGTTCCTTAAGTTTCGTAACGTAGTTAGGAAACACCTTGTATATTCCAGCCTAAATGCACTCATTGGTCAGAACCAGTCGAAATACAGGTCCTACTTTAGGTTTATTTTTAAATATTTTCTATATTAATTTTCACAGGTACAGATATGCCCATTATATTCAAAAAATTAGTTGAAAAATCTGTGTTTTTACGTGACATACAACAAAAATGTATTGATTACAATTTGACAATTGACTTGCAATATAATATTAATACTATTAAAACTTATGATACTTGCGCCAACTCAAAAACCAAGTAAATATCTAACTTTATTGTTTTTTTTTCAGATGTACAGTGGTATGAGAGGAATCAAAGGTTTAGTATGGGAACCTTCTGTTCTTGATGCTGATGAAGGTATTCGTTTTAGAGGACTTTCTATTCCTGAATGTCAAAAAGTATTACCAAAGGCTCCCGGAGGCAACGAACCACTTCCTGAGGGTCTTTTTGGTTACTCATTACCGGTGATGTACCCACTGACGCTCAAGTAAGTATATTATTAGTGAAATATTCATAAGTCATTCAAATATCAATGTCTAGAATATACAGTCAATTTATTCTTATCTTTTGAATGAGCAACATATCAAGATGGGGTAAAATTGGGGTAAAAGGGTGTTACCTAAACTAATTTTTGGCATAAAAATAATCCAAGGAATACAATGCTTGAAAAAATAAAATTACATTTTGGCTCAATTTTTTCATCGTTTTTCGCCAATTTCAAAATAAAGTTTTGAGGAAAACGCGTTTAAAGTTTTAATAGGTCCATAAAAATTCATTGATTACAGTGACTTACCGACTCTGTAATAAAAGAAATGCTGAAAATTATGTTCTAAAATTTTAGTGACCTGCTCTTAAGGGACTATACTAACATATTATGAAAAACAAAAATTACATTTTACTGGTATCTTCCCCTTAAGCTGACTTAACTAAAAATCAAAAAAATGTTGCAGACCTAAAAACCTGGTAGGAAGAAGTGCTTACAATAGAAAATCTTGTACATCACCAATCAATATTTCCAGCTTTAAAGCGAGCTTTTAAAAATAAACCTTTTATATAATCTTATATTTAACATATTTTTTTACAGGTAAAAGCTCTTTCAAAAGAATGGGCTGAACGTGCCGAGCTTCCTCCTCACGTTGTAACTTTACTCAACAATCTTCCAACTACCATTCATCCAATGACACAGTTGTCGGCAGCCATTACAGTCTTAAACAGTGAAAGCAAGTTTGCTAAAGCGTATGCTAGTGGTGTGCACAAGTCGAAATATTGGGAATATACATATGAAGACTGCATGGATCTTATCGCCAGACTACCTGTAATTGCTGCAACCGTTTACAGAAATACATACAAAGATGGATCAGGTGGGCATACAGCATGGTTTAAAAACCTTAAATGATAAGAAACTTTACCCATTTTTTAAAATAGGATATTTTTCCTACTAAAAATTAGTTCTGTGTTTTATAGAAATTTCTGATTTCTATAGAACTCTCCAGTAGTACATAATTCTGTCAGGTTCAATTTTTGTCATGATGATTTATGATATCTTATTTGTACTTCCATTTTCAAGATTTTTTTAAAAGGTTTTACGGACTCTTGGATTAAAAGTGTAATTTTTTGTCAAAAGGTCCTTCATGATAAAAATTTTAGCTTGTAAAAAAATTTGGTTTTCGAAGAGAACTTTGATTTTGTATACAGGGTTCTTAAAACTTGAATAACAGGATTTTTCTTCAAGACTACCTTTATTGTTTATTTTTTGGCAAAATATCTATTTATTTATTTATTTTTTTAAGTTTTACTGAAAGCAAAAGTCGAATTTGACAAAAGCAGTTTTACGAAGCTAAAGCTGGTATTTCTTTTTTCTTACTTTACTTAGTTACCAACCGCGGCTTTTGTTGGGATATCGTCTTTTACGAAATGGAATGCCTTGCAACTTTTTCATTGGTTATATTTTTGCTCCAAATATAATGTAAAAATTGAGTAGCCAAGGAAAACAGTATTTTGCGTCATTTTTTAAATTTAAAAGTTACTTGCAAACTTATATGTCGCGCAATATGTAATATGGAGATAATAAATGAAACCATTTGCAATTATTTTTATTATTATAGCTGTTAAACTTTTAAAAATAATATTTTTTGCAGGTATTGGTGCCATTGACACCTCAAAAGATTGGTCCTGGAACTTTACCCAAATGTTGGGAAAAGACGATCCTACATTCATTGAACTCATGAGGCTGTACCTAACTATTCACAGTGACCACGAAGGTGGCAATGTGTCTGCTCACACCGCTCACTTGGTCGCCTCAGCACTTAGCGATCCTTATTTGTCCTACGCTGCCGGTATTAATGGTTTGGCTGGTCCACTTCATGGTTTGGCAAATCAAGAAGTAAGTATTGGATGTAGTTAGTTACGTAATCGTAAACAACTAAACCCTAAAGCTATCTAACATCAATTTTAGGCGATTAACCGAAATTCTACGGTTTTAACCGCGTTAATAATTGGCTACAACTTTGACGTATAATACATAAATTAAACGTCAACAAAACGCAGTGGTAAATACCGTTTTATAATTGGTTAATCTCCTAAAATTTATGTAAGTTTAAAATGACAATACAAAAAAGCACTACATACAAATACGTCTTTTAAGATATTGTTTTATGCAGTACTTATTTAACCTTGGTATTATACAAGGTATTATTTTAAAACGGTCTTACTTTTTATATCCTTCTAACATTTTGTCAAGCCAATATGCTAAAATAATAATTGTTTGACAATAAAAATTATTACAGAAACGATACATAATAAGTTACAAGTAACCTTTCATAATTATTTACCTATTTTTAATCAAGATTTATTTTTAATGTTATATTTGATGGGTCAAAAGAAAGCGTGGCTTTATAATAATGGTAGGCTTCCCGATTCCGCCCTAATTTTTCCAGCGTAACCAATTAGATAAAGAGAATGGGTTGAAAACATTCTCATTTGATAAAACAGACTTTAAAACACCTTTGGGTAAAATTTGCAGTGGCAGAACATGTTTTAAATCAATAAAAAGATCTTGTTTTGAAAGGTTGTTAAACAAAATGCTGTTTTTTGTTGTTATCATGAAGACAAAAGTACTACATTTTAGTGTTAAAGAAAAGTTACTTACTATCTTAAAGTTACAGTTTAAGGCTTTTTCACACCTTGAATTATTGTTTTTTTCCAATGCCTACTAGAATTTATTTTAATATAAATTTATGCAATGGAACAGTAAACGTCATCTAAAGCAAAAATCAAGTTACAATAATATCCATAATTATTTCTTATAGCTCATGTATCACTAAATTTAAAATTGGACCGTTTGCTGATAAATTTAATAGAAATAATTAATAGTAACAAAATTAGATAGTTCATCGAAATTATAAGATTTATATGGTCGTAGAAAAAATATAGGAGCAACACATGCATAAAGTGTCCTTTTTTCTATTAATGAAATTGCCGCAATCGCCTAAAGGCTCGTGCTGTCCTCCCATTCGTAAAAAATAAGTATCACTTTTAGTCTAAGATCCGAATAGAAAGCAACCTAGATCCATCTGTTTACCGGATAAAAACTGTTTTATATTAAACATAGTATTTAAGCAAAGGTACTGCCATGGGGTGGCCTAAAAAATTAGGTCAATGCTACTACCAATTAAAAAAAGTAAGTTTTAAATTTTGGAGTAATCCTGTATAATGTCAGTTTTCATTTTCATATTGTACATGACCAGTGGCGACAAGTACGTGGGTGCACAGGGGCAATGCACCCAAAGAGGCGAAATATATGAGTGCTATGCACCCACGTGAGAAAAAAACATTTTATTATTTTTGTTGGTCAAAAGTGTTGTGTCTTTTATATGAGGGAAGAACAGAAGAATGGGAAAGCGATGACCTTTTTTTTGCTCTTTAGGTTTTTTATGAGGAAAGAACACAAGAATAACGTGATGCCTTTTTTTTTGTACCTGGCACCCATATGAAAACTCAAAACCCGCCGCACCTGTACATGACAGTACTAATATATTATTACGTTTTGTTTCTTCGATTTTTTAAATAAAGCTGTGGTAAATTTTTAAATTTTAGCCTTTAAAATTTTTTTTTTGGTTCAATCAGGATTATTTAAAAATATATATTTTAATAACTAGCTTATGTACGTATTTAAAAATTAGGTGTTGCCATTATACAAGGTGTGTCAAAAATTTTGAGGTTATTTTTTAAAATTAAATATGGCCTTGCGCTATTTTTTTAGGCAACCCTATGGCGATACCATTGTTTAAATACTATCTTTAATATAAAACAGTTTTTATCCGGTCAACAGATGGGTGAAGGTCGCCTCCTATTTGAATCTCGTACTATTATGAATCTATTACATAAATTACTATGATGTAATTTATATTTACTTTTAGGTTCTTATCTGGATCAAAAAACTTCATAAGCAAGTTGGTGACAAATATACAGAAGAAAACCTTAAAGACTTTATCTGGAAGACTTTGAAATCAGGTCAAGTAGTACCTGGTTATGGTCATGCTGTACTTAGAAAGACCGACCCCGTTACACTTGTCAAAGGGAATTCGCGCTCAAACATTTACCTGAAGATCCACTATTTAAAGTAAGCATAATTTATCATAATTTATACTTTGTTTCTTTTTTAAGTTATATTACAAGAAACATACAGTAAGGATATTAAAATCCTCTCCCCCTTTATCTTTTAAACGGGACAAGATATCGAGATCGGGTAAAATTTAGGTTAAATTGTATCACTTTAACTACTTTTTGGAATAAAAATAATTTCGGTCACGTGGCCTAGTGTCAAGGGGGCACTAGCACCTTTTTTTCAAATGGGAAGGGGGTCGTGTAGCACCTCGTGTTGAAGGCCTTTTAATTCTTTATTTATCACCGTCTTATTTTTTAAAATTGGCCCATTTGTTCTAGATTTACAATCGTTTGAAGTTTAGCTCCAAATAGTGTGGTTTTTAAAAATTCTCTACCCCATAACTTTTGAATAGGACAGGATATCAAAGTCTAAAACCTAAAGCGGCAAGATATACCTAGGGGCCAGTTTCAAGCCTGTGGAGTCTGATTAAACAGACCGGCTTGGATAGCGTGCTCTAACCTATGGACGGAGGACACACAATAAACCTGAGCAGGTTGCAGTGTTAGAGGATATGCAATCCACCTCCTAATCTAATCTAATCTAATATCAAAGTCAAGTAAAATTTGGGTAAAAGGGTGTCACTTAAACTACTTTTTACGTAAAAATTATTTCTGTCATGGGACTTGGTACCCAGGGGGCACTAGCAACTTTTTTCCAAATGGAAAGGAGGGTCATGTAACACTTCGTTTTAAAGGCCCTTTAATTATCTGCTCAACGATACCTTATTTTTTAAAATCGACCCAGTCGTTACAGACTTACAAGTTAATGCCAATAAGACCGCATTGTTTTGACACTATTTAAGCCCAATTTCATATGGTTCTAAGTCTGGAACAAATGGACCAGAGGAGAGAGAATCAAAATGCCTTTAAAACGAGGTGCCACGTGACCCCGTTTGCATTTGAGAAAAAAATAAGTTGGTAGTGCCCCGTGGGTACTAGGTCACGTGACAGAAAATATTTGTACATCAAAAAGTAGTTTAAGTGACACCCTTTTACCTTTATTTTATTTAACCTTGATATCTTGTCCCATTCAAAAGATAGAGTGGGAGGATTTTTAATATCCTCACTGTATAGAAATTTAAAATGATTTCTTCTTCTTATGTACTAATGAAAAAAGGATAATATCTTTTATTCTAAAAAAACATAACCATTTGTTAAAACGTCAAAAACATTTCATGTGTGAAATTTTTCTTGCTGCAATTATTCTCTCCAGTTTCTACAGGGTGTTCCGAAATTCATGCATTAAATTTTAAGGGCATATTCTACGTCGAAAATAAGCTCTACAAACATGCTATGTCTGAAAACGCTTCCTTTTAAAGATACAGGGTGTTGAAATTCTAAAAAAAAAATATTTTTCTTATTATAATTTTTAAACCACTTTAGATATTTAGTTGGTATTAAGCATATTGCTTAACAGCAGCAAGAGACATTTTTTGCAATGCAAAATATATAAAAAAAAATACCAGTGGCGTCCGTACCATACACAACTGCTTTTTCCTAAAATAAAAATTATCTTTAAAATCCCCATTGAATTTGGAACAAATTTAATCTCTTAACTTTTTCCCGAACGACGCACTATTTTCCAAAGAAATAAAAAAATAAAAACCACTTTGATGCATGACGAGTTTGCGAAAATAATGACAAAAATTTTCTTTATTTTTAAACTGAAAATTTCAAATTATACTTATGAAGTTTTTATTAACAAATTCGTCATGCATCAAAGTGTTTTTTTTTAACTATGCATTGTTCGGGAAAAAGTCGAAAGATCAGATTTGTTCCTAATTCAATGGAGATTTCAAAAATAGTTTTTATTATAGGAAAATGCAGTGGCGCACCATTTTTTTCTTAAAAAATAGTCCATACAAATATGATACGGACAACAATTGTATTTTTTTAAAATATTTTATATAAAAAATGTATCTTGCTGCTGTTAAACAATATACTAAATATCAATTAAATATCTAAAGTGGTTTAATAATTCTAATAAAAAAATGTTTTTCTTAGAACACCCTGCATCCAGAAGAACTAGAACTTATTGTCCTTGAAATTTGATGCATGAATTTCGAAACACTCTGTATAGGATAAATCTACATGATAACTTTTTGTCAAGAAAATCTTTAATTTAATCAGTTACTTAGTTAATTGATTTTGCAGCTCAATTTAACAGTTGTTTATAATTTAAAATATTACACTGATCCTTAGTTTGACTTGATGTCAAATGTTGATTAAAGATAAAAACTATAAAAAATAAAATCCTAGTGTCTTAAGCATTAGATTAACATTTTTTTATTTATTTTAGTTGGTGGCAGATGTTTATAAAGTAGTACCACCAATTCTTTTGGAGCTTGGTAAGGTGAAAAACCCATGGCCAAATGTAGACGCTCATTCTGGAGTCCTTTTGCAGGTAATGCTATTTTTATTTTGGTTTTAAATTTATTATTTAATGTCATACACAACTAGACCCGTTAAAAGTTATTTAAAAATTTCCTTCCCAAGAAATCGAAAGTGAGGTAAAATATTTTTGAGTGTCTATTTAATAACTCAAAAAATACACCATAAATAAATTTAAATTTATGTGAGTTTAGATATATAGGTTCACGATAAAGTAATTGAATTGATTATTACTAAAGCATCTTAAGCCATATTTTTAACATTTTCAGAAGTACTAAAATACCCAGTCAATGACTTAAGGTATTTTAGAATTACAAGTTATAAATCGACCTCTCATATCTCCCATAGCTAATGTGTTGTCTTATGAATTTTAGCACTAATGGATGCGGGTAGGTACGTCAAACAACTGAATTTATATACAAATCTCTATAGGCAAAATATGACTTAAGGTTTTCAGTAATAACCGATTCAATTGTTTTATGTCACCTTGTGTACATATATTATACTGATTAAGCAACATAGTAATCAACATAGACCGAAATTGAAACATAGGATTTTTCATTTTAAGTAAGAATAAAAGCAGCCTCTAAAACAAAAATTTTTGAAAACATATTTTGACATTTTTTTATCATCTTACCTATGGTGTCCGGCGCACCTTTGCCAAATTAATTTACTTCTGACAGCATTTTTTTGTGAACTTTATTTCCCATTGTCATGTAGTCAAAAGATTTAAGTTAGTTTAATTAATTTAGGTTAGTTTTAAGTACTTTTTTCCTCGTTCCTATCCTTCTTTTTAATTCTTCGTTTCTTGTCTAAATCAAGCCGTTACAATATAAAAGTGATGAAAGCCAAAACAAGTACACCTAAATGCAAAGTGGAAAACCGTGATGACAATCGCCAATTGCCCAATGAGGAAACCTGTCCTTTATTGGGTTATATGGTGAATAATACAGAACATATTCCTTTCCTTCTTGCAGTATACACAAATTCCTACCAAATGTATTATTAACTTACCCAAATTAATCTTAAAATTAACTAACCACGGTTGTTTTCCAAACTATCAACTTATTTTAACTGTCCTATTTATAAAGCGCCTATATTCGTAAACACCAAATTCATATTTATACAGTCTATCCTTTGATGGAATATGGGTTACATCCACAGACAAGTTTGCTCCCACAAAAGAGAGATAAAAACTTGCTCGGGCTGCAGTATGATGAATCTTTGATAACTAAGTACTCTGTAACCTATGAGCTTATTACTTATTAGAATATTGTTAATATTTTTAAAACGCGTTTGAATGGAATGCCTGAAATAAAAATTAAAGGTTTATCTGCACAACAAAGAGACTGGTGTTGTATTTATTGCGCAGAAAAATTTATTAAATCACCATCACGGGATTGGATTCAGTGTGTGGCATGCGAAGATTGGTGCCACAAAAAATGTGCTGATATGGGAAGAAAAAAAACAGTATATATGTGATTTATGTGTTACAAATTAAAGTTGATGTCAATTTTTATTATCTAAATATTTTCAGTGATTCCAAAGTTTATAGTACCTAACAGGAAAATGAATATGTTGTGTATGATCCCATTCGCCCCGAGAATCCGGATATTTTTGTCCATCATGTTTTTTGTTATTATTTTAAAGAATTTATAAGCAATTTAAGTTTTAAAACGTATATTGGATATTTGAATAGTTACTGATTACTATTTTGTCAATAAAAGTTACATTTATTACACTTTAGTATGATTCTTATATTCTCAAACAAAAATTGATCCGATTCGCCTCAGTCTACCCTATAATTAAAGAACACAATTTACATTGCTTTGTTGGATAAAAATTAAGGAGTTGTGAATATGTTATCTTAGATGCTTGAAAATTATGTCTATTGGTCACTAAAATCGAAAATGTCTGCCGATTATTTTCTCTTAAAGACCAAAATTAAACTTATCGGATGAGCATTTTCCATTTTTGAGTTAACCAAAATCTAAGTTTGCCTTGTACCATTTGAGTTAGCTATGTGCTCGTGATATTCCTCATTCAGATATTCCTAGTTTCCACGTCTCCTAAATGCCTTTTATTTCTAACCAGTAAATCGATCCTAAATCCTATATGAACACAAAATATTTTAAAGTTAATTATTCATTACACTAATATCGGAATTTTTTTTTTTTTAGTATTATGGAATTACGGAGATGAACTACTACACCGTACTCTTTGGTGTCTCTAGAGCCCTTGGTGTATCAGCATCTCTCGTCTGGGACCGTGCACTTGGTCTTCCAATTGAAAGGCCCAAATCTCTTTCAACCGATGCACTTATGAAAGCTCTTAAAGCTAATTAAATTAAGATTTTATTTTTCTGCAATGTTAAATTCGTTTGATTGATTTTTAAGGCAATCAGTTCGGTGATTAGACACTTATTTTTGTAGATTTATTATATTTAATGATTACAGAAGCAAAAGACGTATCAGAAATTATTTGCACGATAATTTTAGCGTCTTTTAAAATGTATTAGATATAGCATACATATTAAGTCCGTTTTTTTCAAAGTTCAAAAATGTCTACCGTCAGTTAACGAATTTAACATATTTGTCAACAATTTATTGTGATTGCTGGAGTGATTTTTTTTTGTTTTAAGTTACTTTTTTACATAGCCGTTACATACCAACATAGAAAAAGTGTATGAATACCTCAAACATGAACATACTATTTATTTATTTTTTATTATTAATTAATAAAACAAGTAACTATTTCAGGCTAAAGGTATGATTAATTTTTAAAGGTGAGCAACAGTTCTCAAGCCATCCTTTACTTTCTACGCGCGTTTACTTAGTGTTTTACCCTATTTATTTTTTGACTATACATTATAGTATGTTTTATACTATATATGTATATATTGTATGATTGTACTCCATATGGGTGTATTGTACAGGTTTTTATTTGTAAATTTAGTATTTCTCAGTGAAATGTAATTAGAGAATCAATAATAAGACAATACATATTTATAAAAGAAGTTTGTTATTAAATTTTGTTTTCCCGTAATTAAGCCTTTTATTTTTAATAGGCCAAACAAGAAACTTTAGAATATTCTACAAATAAGGATATCAGATAAGTTTTAGACCAATCGCAGGTGATATTTTTGTTTCTAAGCATGCTGCCTGGCAAAATGTTTTAAGATGTTTTAAAAAGTTTGAAATTATAAAATAGACTCTGACGTGAAGCTGTCGCCAAACAGTCAAATTAGTTCTTTCTTATTATTTCGAAAAGTAATGTGTTTCATTTAATAATTAGATTAGGCATTAGTTCTTTTTGGTTGGAAGTAACAGGGCATAGACACGGTCAGTCAACCCTTCGAGTCTACCTTAGCTGACACGGAGCTCCCAAGTGCACAGTGATCGTGTGTATAGCAAACTGACCTCGCGTTCCCTACGCAAAATGATAATATTAGTCTTACTCGCAGAATTGCCTTCAGCCTAGCTTTAGATAGGCTAAAAGGCATGCCTTACCGTAGATTAAGAGGTGACAACTATGTTTTTCAGTATCAACGATATTTGAGCAACTAAATTACCTCATACTTATGCTTCTTTTCATAGAAAAACGGCTGTTCAGTAAGGCCGTATTTTTATTGTCAACGGTTTAAAATCATTACATTTTTTCGGCTAAATGATGACGTCATCAACGTCGCGTGTTCAACCGTATTTGAAAACAGAGTAGCTTTCCAGTGACGCATATAGAGCGCTCCCGAGTAACTCCGGAGCATTTCGTCCGACTTTATGGCGTTCCAGTGACCGAAAGTGTTATGCACCTTAACTACTCCGTATTTCTTTTCCCTTGCCCTTCATGCACCAGTTCTCATTACTTGTCTACGGAATCGTTCCAGTGACTAACTTTTTATAGCAGTTCAAGAGCTTCAGCTCAGTTGTAGTTGTGGATGTTACAAATACGAGGAAAGATTATTCATAGAATAAACGAAGAAAGGAAAAATAATTAAATAATTGAAAAATCAAGCAACTCGGAAGCCGCGTCAAGCCAAGGAGATAAACTTTCTAATAAGGAGCGCTTAATTTTTATTTGTCCGAAAATATAGGTTATGTTCTGACAAAATAAGCCAATACCTGTACAAAATAAAATAATTGCGATTAATAACGATTTAAACGTAAATTCCCTTTAAAAAAGCAAGGGTCAGTGACCTCTGTTGACAGGTTTAAAATTATCTGTAACTGCACCAGTAATAACTACTTAATTTAACTATAAATAGTAAAAACTAAACATATATAAAAGTCCAATGACTAAAAAGCAAAAATAACACCAAAACCGCGAAAAAAAGGTACCAGTACGATTATAAACGACGAATTTGCAAAAAGATTACGTCACAAAATTTAGCGAACATGGGCTTAAATGGAATCGAGCGCTCCCTATTAGAAAGTTTATCTTCTTGGCGTCAAGCAACAGTAAAAGTGGGGTTAAATATTATCAGCTGATACATAGGTTTATAACTTTGGAATTTTTTGACCACATTTTTGTTTTTTTGTTTTTTTTCGCCCTTTTGGGGTCATCCCACCCAGGCCCGACGACCGCCCCCTAGGTGGTGCAATGCAGCCTGAAGGCTTATTGTACCTTGACCCCTACTCCTTCCCATTCACACACCATTCATTCCATAACTTGGATGGTTGTTGCTCGGTCCGTTCGTTCACCCCGAGCAGAACACCGCGTGCCGTTGCCCAAAACCCGCCGGTCACCCATCCAAGTTATGGGCGCGCACTTCACTGCTTAACTCCGGATATCGACGCTGCCGAGACAACCGGAGCAGCCACAAGCGACCACATTTATAATTACGTCATTTTTAAATACGATATAAAACGTCTTTTAAATTGTTTCAATAAAAAATACGGTTTAAAGGTACATTTCGCTAGCAGCGATCAAGAAGAGCGATCGCGACTAAGCGCTTGTGGCGGCTTCGGTTGTATTGGCGAGCGTCGATCACCGGAGTTAAGCAGTGAAATGCGCGCCCATAATTTGGATGGGTGTCCGGCGACAGCGGTGTTTCGGGCAGCGGCACACGGTGTTCTGCTTGGGGATGCGGTCCGAGCAACAACCATCCAAGTTATGGAATGAATGGTGTGTGAATGAGAAGGAGTAGGGGTCAAGGTACAATAAGCCTTCAGGCTGCAGTGCACCACCTAGGGGGCGGTCGTCGGACCTGGGTGGGATGACCCCGAAAGGGTGAAAAAAAAAAAGCGATTGTCACTAAAGTGAGTCGTGGGTAAAATGTTTCCTACGAGTGACTGCGGCGCAGTTCCCGACACGTTTTCGACAACAGTAGTTCTAGTTGTGATTTTTTTACTATGGAAACAATAGCGTATATTCTCTTGGAAGGAAATGAAGATGACGAACTATTACACGAATTATTTTTGAAGAAACGGCGTAGTAACCACCCAATGTTTAAACGGAGGTCGAAGGAAGGTTGCTATAATCTGCTAATTAACAGACATTTACTAGAAGATGATACAAAATTTAGAGTTTTTTCGGCTAAATGTTAAACAATTTAATTTTATACTCGACTTAATAAAAGATGATATTGGTTGTTTTTCATATAACAGAGTTCTTTATCCGATTACGGCGGATGAAATATTGGCAGTAACACTGAGGTAAGTGGAAATAATAATCATGAAATACGAGTAGTTATTTTCCTAACAAGTGCGCAAAGGGATACTTTCCCGCACGCAAAAACAGTTTTAGACGAACGACGCATTCAAGTGCGGGAAAGACACTTTGCGCAAGTGTTCAAGGAACAATATTTTTTATACGAGCGCCTAGATAACAAAAAATTGCATACCTATGAATTTTATTAATTTTACTTTCCCGTACTGCGTGCGGAAAAGTAGAAATTTGCGAACGCGAGTAGAAAAAAATAATTTTTGAAACACATGATTTATTCATAAGCAGCCCAACTTAAAAGATGAAATTTGAATTTAAAATAAACATTTAACGGAGCAAATAATCGTAGTTATTCCATTCATTGGCTACAGAAGAATTAGGAGAAGGGCTAGGTAACGGAGTTGTAATTGTGCTCGAAGTGGTAGAAGTCATTTGAGAGTACGTTGTTGCTGTAGTCACAGGATTATATGTAACTGGTAGTGAATTTCTATACTCTAGTTCCGCTATAAATTGCATCATGCGAATTTTTTCCTCGTTGCATAAATCGGGCCGTAATTTTTTAGTGACATAGCAAAACTCTTGCAAATCAAATCTTCTGGATCCTCTTGTTTTTGCGATATTAAAGTCTTTAAAATTTCCGATCTCTCAGACTGCCTTTCTTTCATTAATTTTAAGACATCGACATTGGTATTTTTTTCTTTTTGGGTTTACAGGGGGCTTAGCTAGCAACTTTCGTTTTCTGGAGCCTTCGAGTACAACTGAACTTTGCGTTATAGAATCACTTGAAAGTCTTCTGTTGGGTGTAGGAGAATTTTCCATTTGTTCAGTATCCGAGTCAACAGTACTGTCATCACAGTCTTCTATAGCAATATCCGAGTTAGCATTATTCTCGTCACTGACTTCCGTAACACTGACATTTGATATGCTCCTAAAAATAAACACAATAATAATAATTTATTTTCCATTGAAAAAATCCAATTTAACACTTGGACTTACTCTCTCTCTCATATTCAAATGCATCTAAAAATGAAAGTATTTCCATCAGTGGCCAAAGCTTTCCCTTAGAGCTTGATGCTGATCCTGTAGATTTGCCTTTTTTCTTTCTCCTTCTGTAGGTGTCTTTAATGTTCTTCCAGCGTTTTTTACAATATTCTTCTAAAAATAAATATCAATAATGTTTACTAATAAATTAATAATAGGTAAAACGTAATTTTCAAAATTTATTTATTTTCTTGTAATTTTTAGATTTATGGCCACTGGAGAGTCATTCCATTCATTGGCGTTTCACTTCAGAATATCGTACAGCTATATAAGTAGAATAATTCAAACAACGTTGACCGTACTAAGTAAAAAACTCATGCCGATTTTCCTGCCAGAAATCTCTATGGAACAATCAAGAAAATTGTCGAAAGAGTTTGAGCTAAAATGGCATTTTCCAAATGTTATAGGGGCTATAGATGGCAAACACATAAGAATTATGTGTCCAGCAAAAAGTAGCTGATTATTTTTTAATTATAAACAATATTTTTCAATGGTTTTACTAGCCATAGTTGACGCAAATTATAAATTCACGTATATTGATTGCGGCTCATATGGCAAGGAAGGAGACAGTAGCATTCTTGAAAAATCGAATATTGGAAGAAAAATTAGGGACGAAAGTTTATTTCCTCCACCCACGAAACTGCCTAACAGCGAAAAAATTCTGCCATACGTAATTGTAGGTGATGAGGCATTTAGATTGGATAAACATATTATGAAACCATTTGCCCGTCCAATGGCTCA
The DNA here is from genome assembly GCA_014170235.1 of Listronotus bonariensis. Classification (NCBI taxonomy): domain Eukaryota; kingdom Metazoa; phylum Arthropoda; class Insecta; order Coleoptera; family Curculionidae; genus Listronotus; species Listronotus bonariensis. The sequence goes on along the minus strand of JACEGR010003106.1, from coordinate 32,872 downwards.
AACAGACGAGAGAAAGGCTGTTTTTAACTACAGGCTGTCGCGTGCAAGGAGAGTGTTTTATAAATGCTTTTGCACTATTGGGGCAGATATTCCGAATTTTCTATACTCCAATTGCTCTGAAACCAGAAACGACTGAGAAGCTCATAATTGTGGCATGCTGTTTACATAATCTGCTTCGGGATGCATATCTAGAGACGCAGAATAGACCATTTTATGAACCAACATCTCCAACCAATAAAACCTTTTTACCTTTAGCCAGACGTGGAGGCTACGCCAATGCCGATGGATTTACAGTGAGGGAAGCGTTTATGGAATATTTTTGTTGCGATGAAGGAAACGTACCATGGCAAATGAATATTGTTAGGCAAACGTAGATATTAAATAGTTTTGTAAGTATTGTTAATACTACATTTAAAGAAATTCAATTTCATTTTGTAATCTGCTTATGATGATACTAAAGAGTCGAAATAAAATGAAGCTGTTTTTCTACTTACCATCCTTTTTCAAGATATCGCTTATTTCTTTCTACGCATTGTCTTTAATCCTTTGATTTTTATACACAGGAGACTTTAAATCGTACAACGACGGATGTTTAGCTACTAATTCAATCAATTTTTCATCATCGGAATTCATTTTTGGACAATCTTCTACTTCAGCGGCCGCGATTATACTGCCTCCCGATCGGTCGGCCAGCGACCGTCGCTGATGTAAACCGCAGCCGCGTATCAGAGTCGCTCGGAGGGAAACGGTAATATTAGTTAGGCCTTAAGCAATGCGCAGCGACGATCGCTTGGCGACGATCGCGTTTCACAGCCGCTCTTAGCGAAACGCACCTTAAGTCAGGAATAATCCTGAAACGTCTCACCTTGTATAAACAGGTTGAGACGATTTTATTTTTCATTTACTGTATGCATTTTTGACAGAGGAGACAAATTTAACATTTTGATATTTTCATTTGATTCCTTTATCTTTATCTACAAAAAAAAGGTGTACCTTATTTGAATCGGTATCTTGTACCACTCTTTATAAAATCGCATTATAAAAACATACATACCAACTATTTTATATGTTTTTCAAATTACATGTATTAAAAAGTCAAGGGAAAATTTTTCTATACAGGGTGTTTCGACTCTACGAGTACACGAAATACCTTCGCCCCTGTACAAGGTACAAAAAAATTAAACAAAAATTTAAAAAAGAAATGTTTATTCGGATACACCCTTTTTATTGACAGTACTAGTTATTATACAAGTATCTGAAAAACATAATTTTTATGTGCTAAATGGAACACCCTGTATATTTTAAGAAATTTTTAATCTATAATAAATTCTACGTTAAAAATACTAATATACGTCAATTATCGTCTGGCTTTTAATATATCAGCTGTATGCTAATTTACTTATTAACAGTTAAAAGTAAAGAAAAAATAATATTTTAGTTTTAGTTACTTTTAAATAATTTTGTCACTGTCAGAGTGATAAATAATATAATAACAAGTAATTAATTACCTTCCACTGTCAGAACTACTAATAGGTATGTCAGCAATTTAGTTTATTTTCGACACATAATTACTTAATTGCATAAAAAAACAGCAATGCGTCAGTTATGGCTTGTAATGTGTTAGTAAATATGTATCTAAAATAAACCAACTGACTTACCTATCAGTAGTGTTTACAATGGAAGGTTATCAATTACATGTTATTATAGTATTTGTCACTCTGACAGTGACAGAATTATTTAAAAATAATTAGAACCAAAATATTTATTTTTAATCATTAATAAGTATATCAGCATGCTGCTGATATCTCAAAAACTAGCAATAATTTGTGTACAGTGTGTTATACATTTTTGATGTAGAATTTAATATAGAATCAAAATTTGTTAAAATATACAGGGTGTTTAATAAAATCTACTTGACAATAAAAATTCTGTCTTGGAGGCACCCTGTTTAATATCTGGTACTGTTAATAAAGACTATACCAAATAAACATTTATTATTTTAAGTTTATTTTTCTATTATGTACAGGGGCAAAGTTATTTCGTGTATAAATACAGTTGGGACACCCTGTATTTTAAATATTTTTCTCAAAAAAATGTATTTTTCATTATTGAAATGTCTGTAAGTTAAAATGTGCTTTTATAAAGAATGGTGCCAGATATCGATTTAAATAAAGAATACATGTTTTGTTGAAAAAGATAAAGAAATCAAACGATCAAAGCAAAATGTCAAATTTGCACCTCTGTCAGAAATGCATACAGGAAATTTAAAAAAAAATCTCTTACCCAGCCACGGTTCAAAAGTTGAGGGTAAAATAGTAGTTTTTTATTCTGACTTTGAAGGTCAATAACTCCCTAAAGAAGCGCAATAGAACTTCTTTTATATATAAATTACTAACATTATTTTGGCCGACTCTATACCGGGATACAAACAGTCATGCAAAACTGTCACATTAGCATGAAATGGCACTGCTAGCACGTAAATATGGTCGTGTGGATATATAGGACATATGTTCTATAAACATTTCTTCCTAAAATAAGCTAATTTGTGAAATCATAGCCTGTATTTTTAGCCATGCATTGAATTACACCCTGTATAAGCGCTAATTCGGTTCATTCATTATCGACTCTAACGTGGTAAATCTTTGTACTTTTTTAGTATTTTGGAATAAAGCAAATGAACTACTATACCGTACTCTTTGGTGTCTCAAGAGCCCTTGGTGTATCAGTTGCCCTTATCTGGGATCGCGCTCTGGGTTTACCAATTGAAAGACCTAAGTCCACATCAACTGATGCCCTTATGAAGTCTCTTAATGCTAAGTAGATTTAGTTTTTATTGTTATATTTAATAGGAAATTTATTTTGTAAATTACCTTTCAACAGGTTATTTTGTGATACTATATTAAGATTTAATAAGGTTTAATCTGTAAGATAAATCGAATTAGAGCATTTGTTCATCTGTTTTAAGGTTTATTGCAGTTTTTCCGATTTGTTGGCCTTAAAAACTGGTTACCTAATATATGAGGGGCTAGTTTCCAAGTGTACAATCTCCAAAATTAGATTGTTGTGTTGTATTTAGTGTCCGTTCCCAAGTCTCTAAATCTGGGGAGCTGTTCGGATCAGGTCTATCTTAAAGTATAACCTCTCCAAGAATGAGAATATAGCATCAGCTGTACTTTTGTCTTGTTTGTCTAAGTCTTTTCCTTTCTAAATATTTTTAGTATATGGACCAAAATAAAATTTTGTTTTGTTCCCACAAATGTGGTACGATCGTGAAATATATGCCACGCTTTTCTTGAGTAGCCACAATTTTAAAAACAAAACAGACATTTTCCTATATTAATAGTGGAGATAAGTACGATAATGATACAACAAACGACACTGAAAATCACTTGTACAAATATAGTTCCAAATAGAACTTAAGAGGATGCCGTAGCACGTTAAATTGAGCTAAACGGATTCGCTGCCATTTTTTAAATACTTCTTTCGGAAAAAAGTTGTGTATAGAAAAGTTTCTTAAAATTATACATAAGATTATCGGAAAGTTAATTGATTTTTGGTAATGTTAATAATTAACACATAAAATTTCCCAGAATTACAAAACCGTGAAAAAAACAACTTTCCGATATTCTTTGAATCATTTTAAGAAACTTTTCTATATACAACTTTTTCCCAAAAATATTTAAAAAACGTCAGCGAATCGCGTTTTAGCTCAATTTAACGTGCCACGGCATCGTCTTAATAGTGACATTTGGAACTTAAATGAGACTTTTGGAACCATGAATTCGTGTTGTAGTAGTTGCAACTTTACAGTTTGAAATATCTATAACTTAATTTCGACTTAAAGGTAGGAATTACCTTCAAGTGAAGATGAACAGTCGCCGATACTACCGACTAAGTGGCAAAGTCTTTACGCCCATTTTAAAGTAAAAACTACTTAGTAGTAGTTATTAAAAAAACCGCCATTTACAAGATGGACGCCGTTAGTTTAGATGTCAATTTCTATTGGTACTAAAATAATTAGTTCTTCTAATATTTCAGCATAAAAAGAAAACTGAACTCATATAGCTTATAGAAATAACAAAAAAACTATTTCAGCACTATTAAGCAATTTCGCATACTTTTGTCATTTGTCTTCTCAATAACAAAATCTTAAAACATGCACATGGAGAGCGCGTTGTTAATTTTCTATGTATCATTATCACATTTGACAGACATTTTTTAATCTTTTTAATTTACTGAATTTGGCAAGCTTATTGATGCATATTATTTATGGTTATATTATTAAAATAATAATGTAACTTCCATTTTCGATGACATTTGATGAAAGAATGATGGAAGATGCTGATAAAATACCATTTAAATTCGTTAAACAAAGGCAAAGCGACGACCGACGACATTTAAAAAAACAAAAGGGTCCACCAAAGGAGAGACGTCCACGTTGCTGGAACGTAAGCGCGCCGTAGCAATGTAAGTCGTCAGGTAGTCGCCGTTACGTATTTATTACCATTAAAATGTTCCCCATTTTAGTCGTAGGCACGTAATAGAATAAGTAGTAATTACGTTCCTATCAACAGTAATTACAACTTTAACGTTCCCAACAAACGTCACCGGAACGTAAAGGCGACTAAAAATGCTGCTTGGGCTTTGACTCACTAGTAACTAAAAATACAAAATACTCGCTGTATTTTATTAAGTAAATTTTTCTTTACCACATAAGGTGGCCAACATTCTATAATAACAATACTTTGGATCTGAATATTCTATATCGTACCAGTAATTAACCGCTATACACTTGTGACTCTGTCTAACATGATGAAACCATAAACTTGGTAGATATAAAATATCCCCCTTTTCAACCCTTACATGAAATTTTCTTGCCTTCCGATAAAAATCTGGATATTTTTCTGCTAGGTCAATATTTAAGGGATCAGCTGCTATCCAAAAATATCTTCTGGGTCCATACAATCTTCTACATCAAAATGTTCAGGTGTAACGTTTTTGTACTTTTTTACTGGGTAATTTTTATAAGGCACATAGGGCAAGTCTACCGGTGGGATTAAAATAAAGTCTTTGTGTCCATCTATTACACAGTAGATGTTTTCGTATGGATCTTTATGCACTAAAAGCAAAGAAAATGATACAAATTAGCTTCAGTAAAAAAAAACTTTATTGTTTATCTTAAAACAAAAAGTAAGATGCTGATTTATTTGTCTGAAACTAAATACAGGGTGTTTCCTAACTACGGTACGAAACTTAACGGGGTGATTTCTTATGTCTTTTTATAAGAATAAAAGTTCCCATAAGCATATATCCGGACTTGCTTCATTTCTGAGATACAGCGCTTTAAAGTTAAAAAAAGTCAGTATTTTTTAAATACCTTAAAACCCCTTTAACCGATTTTAATAAAATTTGGTTCACTTACCGCCAATTTCACAATATTTAGTTAAAACTATCCAAAGGTTCGTTACCATAAAAACAATGAAATACCGAAATGTGATTGGTGCTGCCAAAATAGTTAACCCAAAAGTAATGGTAACCATATATTGTGAAACTGGGTACTAGTTAATGTGGTAAGGCCTTTGTAAGGCATTACCTAGATTAAGATTATTTAGTTCATTGGCGTCTCAGTGAGCAACACAGCATATATTATTAAAACAAATGAGTACGCTAGTGACAAACATAGCTAGATACAAAGAGAATGCAGGAGACTAAAAAGTTCCATTTTTAATTGCTTAATCGACCAAACATATAAAAACTTCATTAGAAGTTAGTTCTGGTTAGTGGGGTGTCCAATGAGACGCCACTGGACCCAATTATTTTAATCTAGGTAAAGCTTTACAAGCGCCTTACTTCATTAAATAAGTGTACCAAATTTCATGTAAATCGGTTAAAGGTTTTTTTTAACAGTCGTTTATAGAAACTTTTTTCAAATTCGATGCATTAGCATTGCTATCTCGGTAATTATCAGAGAAAGAGAGTTGGCTAAATAAAGGCAAAGTTGCACATCCTAATGGCTTCCCCTATTTCTTTTGCTCCTCAAAATAATTGGGAAAAAGGGATATAAAATAAGGTTTTTTAAAGATCAGAAACATTTTTTTTGGTCTTCAAAATTTCATGCCTCCCAAAAAAATTTTTGGTCCCCCTAAAAAATTTTGGCCACCCCTAAAACAAAAACCTGGCGTCACTACTAGGGCACAGGTCAGCTAGGGTTAAATAATGAAAAATATACTTACTACTCGTTATTGCCCGTTCATCCCCCATCCAAAAATTAACCGCATCTGGTTGTTTATTAAAAGCTTTTGATGCCCAGTCTATTTCCACTTTTACATCTGGAAGTAATTCAACAAAATCCTGTGTTAAATTAGAGTTTTGCTGCTGAATATAACTCACAAAATGTTTCCTGAAAAATATACTTTAATAATATATAATAATTCCTGGTTTTCCAAAATAATACTATACACGTGTATGTACATATCTACACAGAAATAGAGATTTCTAATAATAATTAAGGTTTGCGTTATAACAAATTTATAGTCTAAATGTTTCTAGATAGAAGCTAAAAATGAAACGCGCTTTTATCCTTCAGAAAACTACACACATGGTGAGATCTTCTTTTAACCTTAAGAGTTGAAAACTTCATTTGACACAGGTGCTTATATTCCAATAAGATATTTAAAGTGTATTTTTAATAAGCAAAACATTTAACTTTCCAGTGCCAACCATATTTTTTTTATATTATTTTAATTAATATGTACTCACTTCTGATGCTCCAAAGTTTCCAAAAATTCACTAAATTTCATTTTTATCTCTTCTGGTAAAAAGAAATACTCATTTTCTTTATACTGTGCTATACCATCTGCATATCCATTTGGAGTAACTGTAACTGAAACTACTTTGTTAGGCATCCGGTTTCTAAAAACAGAAAAATATATACAGTGACCACCATAAATGTTGAACCATATTGTGGAAAACTTTTTTATTTTTGATTTCTTCAAAAAATTATTTATGATTAAAATTTCTGCACACACTGAAACTCACAAAACACTAATCAAAATTTAAATAAATCATAACATATAAGAGATAGATGCAAATTAACGAATATCACATAAAACTGCCTTTATTTTTGAACTTGAAAAATGTTATTTGGGAAACTAGATTAAAATAAGACTTTATGTCATATTTTAAAAAGTAGAACCTTCTATTAAAAAACTGGAAAAAACTTACTTCCCAACTTACCTCGTATAGAGATTAGATCAAACTACATTAACTGTCATAAATAAACACTTAAATTTCAAAAAAAAATTAAGTTTGTCATTCTTAAAGCATTTAGGTAATTTAGATCACTTAAAAAACAAACTTACATTTCTGGTTCAATAAGGCTAAAATTTAAAAGCCCCTTTTGCTTATAAATCATTTTTGCCTTATAAAAAACGTCTCAAAACATTTTAAAAACATTTGAATACCTATATGAATATGGTTAAAACAAAAAATGACTATATAAATGTACCTTGCTTTAGGAATAACAATAAAGCTTCGTAATTTTTCGGAATTTAAGGGCAATAAGGGTTTTTTTCGACAGTTAATCTCTATACGAGGTAAGTTAGAAAAGTAAGTTTTTCTTTTTCAATATTTAATAGGAGGTTCTGCTTTTAAAATAGGACATATGAGATTTTTGAGAAATAAAAAATAAAAAAATCATTAGGTTCAACATTTAGGACGGTATACGCAGCGTTAGTTTCCGAAAAAACAAGTAAAACATACAAAAATAATTCGAACTCCATTTTCTCACTGCTGGAAAATTTATTGCGCCTCCTTTTATTAAAACAGGACAATTTTTGGAAACATATTCTCTAAGAAATATCATTGGCCATTCTTTATTTATATCTTTATTTAAAATTTCTGGTACGTTCGTATTAACATACAAAAAGTCTAAAACAAAAGGAATATTTAATGTAAAAACATTTAAATTTATAAAAAAATACCAAACTTCACCCCACCATGCCTATGTGAATATCAGTAAAAGAGCTACAAAATGTCTAATCATTAAAGCTAGGGTTTCCTAGGTGTCGGTCGGTGGAACAGACCCCGACCGACGTTCGCATAAATCATTCAGGAGTAAACTGGAGAACGTCCGTCCAGTCCTAGGAAATCCTAGCTTCATGTAGTAAACCAAACCCGATCATAAAGGCTGTGTTTATAATCAAAACAGTGTACAAAATTAGCATGTATACATTATTTATAAAAAAACATTCGATTCAAAATAAAATAGTAGAAAACCATGTATAAAACTGTTACCAAAATTAATTAACTTGGGTAATAAACATGCAACAAGTCTTAAAATAACTCGTATACTATCCTTTTTTTTTCATAAGAATAATCACTATCACAATAAAATAATATAATATAGCTCGTACATATGTTGCGTGGTACTGACAAACATAGGCGTAGCCAGGATTTTGTTTAGGGGGGCGGCAAAGGAAAACTAATTTGGTTTCTCAAAGGTGGTACGCAGGTGGTCGCAGTGACGTGACCAAGGGGGGAGCAGGGGTGATCCCCCTAAAAATGTATGCTTTCCCCTGTAAGGTGGAACATAAGAAGCACAATAAATCTGAAAACGTGAGACTTTTTTTGCTCTTCAAAATTATTGCATTGCATTACAGGTGACATCCATAGGAATATAGAATAATGATTTGTTGACATAAGGACATTTTTAAAATTTTAATGTAGAAAGAGAGGGTGATTCATAAGCATATCTTAAAAGAACATTTTATTCCAAACCAATTATTAGTACCACAAAAGCGGTATTTCAGAAAAGATTTTTTTCAAAAGGCATTTAATAAAATAATTCTACATATTATTATATCATCTGTTAACTATATGATAATATTAATTTACGACATTAAAAATTTATTAAGTGGTTTCTAAAAACCAAAGTCAAAATTCCGCCTATGTGGTGCTAAATTGTTTGAAATAAAAAAATGTTCTCTGTGTGTACATACATTTTAATTATATTTATCGTTGTGGAGTTCTTAGATTTACATATAAATTTAACATCTACAAACAAAATATTAATTTTGCCCATAGCTAGGGGGCAGCTGCCCCCACTTGCCGGTACCTGGCTACGCTGAAGTTGACAAATAAATGTTTTAAACAAAATAAATTTTTAAACATTAGGATCTCCGTACATGGGTCGATAAAACAGTAAAACAGCGACGAGAACGCGATTTTTACAGGCATCAACACGTAGGTATTTTGCGTGCCGATCTCAGCAATCCGCGTCCTTTGGTAAACAAATACAATACAGAACCGTTTTGTATTTTGTTTACAGTGATACAGTGTGTGATTCACATTATGATTTTGTCTGGGTTTTACACGGGAAAATTAGTGTTACATTATAGAATTGTTTGTTTGTACCAAAGATGGATTTATTTATTATTAGGCTTGTGGACGAGGTTGAAAAACGTCCTGTACTTTATAATTGTACTCTATATTCTTGTCTGTTAAATAATTTTCGGTATGATTCCAGCTTTTGGTTCTTAGAGAGCTCTATGATGGCACTCTTTGACCCGGTGGGATAATCCAAAGGAGTAGTATTTTCCCGTCGCGCTCGGGTTCGGGGAATATCGGCGCTCTCTGATGAACATATGTTTTTATTGGCTGAGAATATAGTAAAAATTGACCATTAAATGTATGCTTGTCTCTGTACGGGTTTCCCATTTCAAACACGAATATATGCGTACATACTGTCCAAAGCTCGTCGAATGTCGTCTCGTGGCAGTTTCACCGACCCATGTGTGGAACGCCTTAATTTTCCCAAAACAAATTTTTTTTTGAGTTGTGACACTTTTTTAGCGGTAAATAGTGCAGGGGCGTTGCCAGCCGATGGCCCAGGGGGGCATGTTGATATGGAGAATAAGGAAAGTATGAATTGCAGGAAAAATCGAGAGCACATGAAGATTTTTACTTGTAGTACGAGTTTTACATCTACGGTGTGCGTTATGTTAAGTGTTTTTGTGAATATCATCATGGATTCCGTTAAAAATCTGCAATGAAGGAAAATGTATAAGTCGGTTTTGTTGTGCCTGCAGCTCAGGCCTAAATAACCAAGAACTTACACACGTTTTGTGGATTTATAAAATTACTCGGAACGCTCACTTTTAAGCATTCTATGTTTTATTTAGGTTGTTATACAGTGTGTCCCAGGATAGGTGCTACAAGAGGATAAATAGACCAAAAATTTTTGATTTTTGACACGAAATTTTATAAAACTGGTCACTTGGTCCAAAACTAATACATACAAAATTTTACTCCAATTGGTATTATACTACAAATATGAAAAACGCCCAAGAAAAAACTACTTTTATTTTAAAAAATATAACATAATTGTATTTATATTATATATATAAATGTTGTACAGAATTGAATTTTATGTCAAAATTTAAGGCATGACAATAAAAAAATATAATTGTCAATTTTTTATATTACGCCTTACAACTTAAATAATGGGTAAGAGAAAGCAAAATTTAAAAGAAAATTAAATACCTATTTTTTTACCATTCGCTATTTTAAAAACTGTTAATGCCTAATGTAAAAAATGTACAAACATATTTTTTTACTTTAGTTCCTTAACTTTAAATTTTGACATATTTAATTCTCCTATATACAACATATTATATGGGCAACCGCCGGCCCGCTATATATACGATTTAATCCAGCCCACAACGTGGCATTTCGAAAAACTTTACTAAAACAAATTAAAAAAATACACTACTTACTCAAACTCACGATATCAAGTGAGTAAACAACAGAATCATCAAAATGTGAAGCGGCAAACATTAAAGCCTTCGATGTTTTCCGCCTCACTGGCGGCGCAACAAATGATTATTTGTTCTCAACTGTTCTACACTAGCGGATTTTAGATCATTCCTTCATTTTGCCTATACTGAATAAGCAATAGGTAAAGGTATATCGGCCAGTAAAGCAACAACAAATCGTGTACGTGACTAATCCAATCCGAAATGTTTACATGCCGGTATTTTTTCCTCACACTGCCTATGTGATTTGTTATTTAGTTGATCGGATATAAGTGGGTGGATGGCCTGAACTTAAGTTCAGTTCTATTTGAGCTACCGAGATAACAAGCGAAATACAACACAACAAATAATGTTGCACCTATTTTTACCATTTCATTTTGTTATTTTAATAAATTGATTGTATGATTTCATGTCTGATATCTATCGCAATTCAGATTCGACAAAATTGTCTCTCTCTCTCTCTCTCTCTATTTTTTCTTGGTTTTGGTCCCTTCAGGTCCAATCTAACACTCTCCCCTTCCGGACTATGCTTTCCAGGGCTTCGTCGGCGGAAAATCTGGATAATCAAGCTCGTAGCTCCCAGAAATTTCAAAAGAAAACAAATAATTTAACAATCGATGCAATGCATAAATTGTCGGCTGTCAAACCAACATCTGCTACTGGTGTTACGTATAACCTTCACTTTCACTACTGACAGTTCCCATGGCACGCCCATCTATTTCCCGCCATTTGAGAAATACCTCGTGTTCACCACCAAACAGGATACCATCAGCTTATAGGAATCTTCGCTCACAGCGCTTAGATCCAGAAGAAAGATGCCGTCAATTTAGCGTGAATCTTTCCTTGATCCCCGAAGGTAAAAAACGTTCGTACGACACCTCTAGCCGTCACTCCTTCAAGAACTTTGTAGTCCTCTACGCACGTCCGCACTGTTCGTTGTTGTTGTGTTTAGTTTTGATAAAGTCTTGCTTATTGCGCATGTTGGGCAATTACCGGGCGTCAATTCTGATTGCGCCCCAGCACTTTTTTGCTGTTTTGATTTCGATTAATTTCAATACCTAAATTGATTGACTTCACGGCTATATCTATTAAGAATCGGATATCGTAACTAGTAACCGAATTTTTGCGTATTTAAAACCGATGCATAGTCCTCATTTATAATATTAGTAAAACAAATCAATTGTCATTTCTGTGAGGAAGATACGAAAGCTAATCGCAGCAATTGTTTAAATTTGATGGAATGAAATTGATGATTTCATTCGAGTTTCGTACGTACAAAAATAATCGATCAAGAGCCAAGAATAAGAATTGAGACTTTGGTTGCTTTACATTGGGCATTTTTTTTAGAATCAAACCTTGCACCCTCCTGGCGACGCCTATGAACTAGTGCGATATCAGTTTTTATTTTTGTTTAAAGTTAAAAGACAACTGAAATACGAGGGGATCCCAAAATGGAAAAAATGAATTTCGCCCTGTATGTCAAAAACGAAGAGGGCCATAAAAAATCTTTTAGTGTCATCTTTCGTTTTATCAAAAGTAGCAACACTTCGTGAAAACCGCACCCTTTACATGGAAAGTCAAAAGATCATATTTGTTTTAAACTTAACGGGAAAAAGTACTTTTATTTTAGGAAAATGTAGTAGCGTGCCAGTTTTCTCTTAAAAATATTTGCCGTAAATCCTTCACGGACGACACTACTGATTTTTTTTTTGAAAGTCAAAAAATATCCTTTAATTTCCTAAATTTTTTACCATGTGATTCCAAAACAGGACGTTAAGACATTTTTTCATATTACATTTGTTTCTTATTTTTCGTCACAGAATTACTCCTTAAAGTTTGACGATAAAGTTACTAAACACCCTATATAATGTTAATGTTTATAAGTAAAGCAAATTACAATTTGTAGCATTATTTTTCTAAACTTCAAGTTTTAGCATTATTTAACGTAATTTGGTATAAGCTTGTTATTATATAAAAGAACAAATGGACCAAAATAATGTTTAAATCTTTAAACAAAATTTTGGGAAAACTGATAGTCTGGTCCAGAACTAAGAAATTCAACCTTTTACTTTACTGTATTATACAGGGCAATTTATAAGAAAAAATATGAAAAAAGCCCAAGGGTAAAGTACTTTTACTTTTTTAAATATAGCAATCTTTTATAAGTAAATGTTGCAGAGAATTTCAATTTTATGTCAAAATTTAGATTAAAGGATAAAAGTAAAAAAAAGCTCATGATTATTTTATATTTTTATTTACATAAAGTGCTCTGCCAAAAAAATCGGGACAAGCAATTTTTAGCACCATATTTAACTTGTAGTAACTTTTGAAATAAAAATATTTTTAACTGCGGATTTCGGTTTGCTAAAGCCCATTTCGTCTAGATGACATGGCGCAAAATGATTTTTGAAAAATAATCAAATGTTCATGGTATACAGGGTGGTCAATGAACAGATGCAAAATTATAAAAAGTTTGGAGGTGTGTGATTCCTGTAATATTTTTTTTTCGCATTTAATTATAGGTCATTAGTAAAGTAATATCAATATCTCTAGACGTTTTTGCCAGTTTTTTGATTACAGCCATTTAGCCCCAGAGACACTACTAAACAAAAAATGTGTCAAAACTTTGCTACCAATATCTTTAAAACGCTGTAACTTAAAAACGGCTTTACCGATTTCCACCAGGTTTTCACATTCTAAAAGCTTATTTTCTAGTTCTTTTTATTACCCAACTACTTTATTGGTAAATGGTAATTTCTATAAAATACAGGGGTCAAACAAAAGTAAAGATAAAATTGCACAAAATATGACTATTGTTCGTTTTAAGCGATGACAATTGGGCTGTACGTTGTTGTTTGGTTTGAAATTTGGTCAATATGCAGCTTCGGTCAATACCTCTGGACGGTTTTTTTACTTTTTCGATTAGTGCCTTTTGGCCACAGATACGCTACCAGGCAGATCCATTGTCCTAAAATGTGTCTTTGTGGATTTTTTGATGTGATCTGGAAATTTTAAATTAATTACTACCTAATGATGTTTTTTTTGTACAGGGTAATCAAACAAAACTGACTCTTTCATTATACAGGGTGTTTTAGATTTTAATAGGAAAAATTTAATAGACGATATAACATGAAAAATAAAAAAGTCTTAAACATGTATGTTTTGAAGCTTCTGTTCTCGAGATACAGGTTGTTAAAGTTTTGGAAAAAAAGTTTTTTATTCATAGCTCAAAAATCCCTTGGCTGATTTTCCTTAAACTTGACAAGTTCATTCAAACACAGATCCCTGTACCTATTCGCATTCATAGTCTCACCTATCAAAATACCAATTTCCGTTCTTCCATTACTCATGATACCACCCCATACAGTAACACCACCCCCACCAAACGCAACCCTTGCTTCCATATTCTCCTCACGGTACCTTTCATTCCTCTCCCTCCAAACTAAGATTCGTCCATCAGATGCATGCAAATTAAATTTACTTTCATCCATTTGTATGTGTAAAGCAACAATTATTATTAAAAACACATGAAAACATTAAATGTATGTTTTAGGAGGCCACTAAAGAACAGGATTTTTTTTTATTATTTTGTGTTCTCGAAAACGAAGCTAAATACGAAAAAACATTTAAAAACAAAAGTTGTATTTTTCTTGATTTTTCTATAGGGCCAAGCAATAAAGTATTAGTTTTTATTTTTTCTCGAAAACAAAGCAAGATACGAAAAATTAACAAGAAACAAAAAAGTTGTATTTTTAAATGTTTAATCTAAAAAAATACAAAATTTAAAAAAGCAGTGGCGTACCATTATTTTTCCATCTTTACTAACTACATAGATTGCCCTCTGGGACGCCACTGCAATAATTACGGTAAATCTTATTATATCAAATGATACCTCTTATCATGAGAAACAAACCTGTCAAGTTTAAGCAAAATCGGCCAAGGGATTTTTGAGCTAAGAATAAAAAACCATTTTTTCCAATACTTTAACACCCTGTATCTCGAGAACGTAGCTTTAAAATATACATGTTTATATAGAATTTTTTTATTTTTTCATGTTTTATCGTCTATTAAATTTTCCCGATTAAAATCTGAAACACCCTGTATAATGAAAGAGTCAGTTTTGTTTGATTACCCTGTACGAAAAAAAATCATTAAGTAGTAATTAATTTAAAATTTCCAGATCACATCAAAAATCCACAAAGACAATTTAGACAATGGATCTGCCTGGTAGCGTATCTGTGGCCAAAAGGCACTAATCGAAAAAGTAAAAAAACCGTCCAGAGGTATTGACCGAATCTGCATATTGACCAAATTTCAAACCAAACAACAACGTACAGCCCAATTGTCATAGCTTAAAACGAACAATAGCCATATTTTGTGCAATTTTATCTTTACTTTTTGTTTGACCCCTGTATTTTATAGAAATGGCCATGTACCAATAAAGTGGTTAGGTAATAAAAAAGAACCAGAAAATAAGCTTTCAGAATGTGAAAACCTGGTCGAAATCGGTAAAGCCGTTTTTAAGTTACAGCGTTTTAAAGATATTGGTAGCAAAGTTTTGACACATTTTTTGTTTAGTAGTGTCTCTGGGGCTAAAGGGCTGTAGGTAATCAAAAAACTGGCAAAAACGTCTGGAGATATTGATGTTACTTTACTAATGACCTATAATTAAATGCGAAAAAAAATTATTACCGGAATCACACACCTCTAAACTTTTTGTAATTTTGCATCTGTTCATTGACCACCCTGTATACCATGAACATTTGATTATTTTTCAAAAATCATTTTGCGCCATGTCATCTAGACGAAATGGGCATTAACATACCGAAATCCGCAGCTTAAAATATTTTTTATTTCCAAAGTTACTACAAGTTAAATATGGTGCTGAAAATTGCTTGTCCCGATTTTTTGGCGAACACTTTATTTTTAAATCGTTAATGCTGTTCAAGAGGGAGCCGAAATTTAAAAGATTCTTTTAAAATTTGCTCTCTCGTGTCGAGTATTTAGGTGTTCATGTAACATGTAAGAAAATTGACAAAAAAACATTTTTTTACTTTAATCCTTTAATTTCAATTATTCTATTTTTACCCTTATGAACCTTAGGACATATCAAAAAACAGCCAACCTTCGGATAATCTGTCAGATCGTGCGATATTAAAAGTAGAATATATGCGGCCGGCCTAAGTCTGAGTAATTCTGAAAAAGTTAAATATTCTTTGAGACTTCGGACTTTTGACAAAGGGTTATAAAGAGGTAATAAGACTGAATCTAAATCAGTCTTATTAACTCTTTATAACTCTGACTCAAAAATTCGAAATTTTAGAGAATATTTAACTTTTAGAGTTACTTACAAAATTTAAGACTTTTTATAAGGGTAAAAGTAAAAGTACTTTAATGGGAAATTTTTATATTTTTACCTATGGCCGTGTATATTATTTAGATTTACAGTTTTCCCAAAATGCCGAATTAAAATCCAAAAATGTCTTCTTCATTTCTAACCCTCTTATAACACCTATTCTGGGACCACGGAGAAAAGTAAATTAGCTATTATACTTGTCTCTGCCTGGGACACACCGTATATACGGTATATATACAAGGATAAAATTTACCTCCCCTTCTAGAACTAGGCGGGACAGGGGATCGAGTTGAATCTCATTTAATCTCACTGTGGGGAAGGGGGTCTGTGCAAATATTACGTAAGTTTTCTTCCACTACAAACAGGAAAAAAATGTTACGAGAATATTTGGGCAGGTCCCCAGCCCCTAGGAAAAATATATAAATTATCCGGTAACAACCAGAACTAAGAACTAACTTTTTGGGTTGAGGAACTTGTTTTTTGCTCTTCATAATTTTTTCGATGAACACAAAGTCAATTTCGGTTTAGAAATTGTGCAAAACATCTCACGTGAGATTGGGTGTTAGGGGGAAGAGTGAAACAAATCTCACCAAAGAAGGAGGGGAAGGGGTCGAAAAATTGAAAATACCGCCTCACGTAATTTATGGATAACTCCGAAGAATATAATTACATATTAAGAATTAAAAATGAAGAAAGCAAAACTAGGTATATCAATATCAGTATTGTATTAATCGTAGATGGGAGGTTTGAAATATACCATTGAAAATTAAAAAATTGTTTTAGGACGTTGCGAGTGATAAAACCTGCTTGCCCCCAATTGGTGTATTCCTTTTAGCTTCCTTCAGAACCGATCAAAACAGTTCTAAAAGGAACACCAAAATACAGTGGGATTTGCTCGTTGACATGACATTTATAAGATTTGACAGATTTGTTGTTCTTTGTTTGGTTTTTGTTTTAGTCATCCGTGGTTTATATTAATTTTTTCGGGTTAATTATTTAACCACAGTAAATTATTATAGAGGTGTGACTGCGATCGCAGTCGCTGCTACCAATCACCGGTTATTAACAAATCATTTTGGTAGCTGCTACTTGCGTCTGGCGATAGCAGTGAAAAAATCACTCTTTAATATTCGCAGTTCGCAGAGGTGGCGCTGCCCGTAACCACAACATTAAACGGCGACTGCGATCGCTGGACGGTGATTGTGACTACGATACTGCGATCACTGCCTTCCTGACGGTGATTGCGATTGCGAATATCATTAATAAACAAACTCCTAACCAAACATACGCAACCATGTATACACGGTGTATACATGGTTGCGTTGGTTAGGGGTTAGTTTATATTATATTTATAATTTGATTAAAAAAGGTAAAAGGTGTTTATCAAATATTTACTTTCATAAAAAGAATTTTGTCTAAAATGAAGGGAAAATAATATTATTGTGAAAATAAGGTATTTTCGAATTGAATCGTCTCAAATAATTCTTTTATATTCCTGATTAGCGCCTTAAAAAACTTGGCAAAATTGAAGTTGCCGCCACTTTCTGTACAAAGACTAAAAAAAATTTAATATATTAGTACCACCATGTACAATAAAAAAATATATATACAAGTTGTATATAGGTATTAAAAAATTTTAGATTATTTTTAATCAATCATAATTCACCATAATTTTAAAGGACGTTTCTAATTTGGATCTTTACTAATATGCATGCGATACAACAAGCACCATCTATCGGGTTGCGGATATACTGGACTACTTTCTGTTTAGAGGGTAGTTTGTTGGGGCTTTCCCGATACTTACCTAAAAATTTTAAAATAATATAACCGACGTGTTGTGTGTTGTTAAGTGTTTTAATAACTTTAAGGCTCTGATTTTGTTTAAATAACGGTAGGTATTACATACTATTTCGTTTGTTTTCAATTTAAGTTTATAGTAGTTGTATTTTTTACAGCAATGGCTACTTTAAATAAACGAAGAAAAATGATAAGTGAACTATGGTTACATTTTGAGAAGGGAGATGAAAATAAATTGGCAAAATGTCGCTACTGCTATCAGAAATTAAGTTACAAAACATCAGTAACCAATTTAAAAAACATCTAACAGTAAAACACCCAACGGTTGTTATTTCTCCATCGAGTGGAAGTGGGTGTGAATCGGGTGCGGATGGAAAGTCAACTTCATCTGGAACAGCTATTTGTGAAACAGCCGGTCCGAGTAATGCAAATAATAATGCAAACTTTGCCATATCATCCCAAATGACCACAAATACTGCTACAGTTGCCGAGGGAGCTTCTTCATCCAGCACCAGCTGTTTTAAAAAACCACAAACGCAACAAAGTGTTGCTTCGTTCCTAAGGAAAAAAATCATCAATTTATTTTAATTTATACTTGTTTCATTATATTCATCTATTTTTATTAAGTTATTTTTGGTGCCTTTTTTACATGCTGTTTATTTGTTCACTGTAATAATTATGTTTAATATATAATATTATAAAATAATATCAATAATTACTGATACTACGCCTTTAATTTCTCCTATGAAAAGTTTATAAATTAATGTTAATCTATTCACAAGTATTTTGTTATTGCAGTAAAACTTATAGAGTAAGAAAATAAGTCTAGAACTTTTCTCTTTTTCGCCTCGTACTGACTAGTCAGAGGAAACGGATGAGGAATGCCAAAATTTAAAAAATGCATTTTCTACTTCAATAAATATTTCATTTCCCAGTTCCCAGCCCTAGTCGTAGGTCAAAAGCATTAAATCAAACTGGAGGCTGACTGTCAAATTCAGTAGCAATGTTGTCAATTCTATAAAAAAGTATTTTTACTCATGATGTTTTATTTTTTTCTACACTTATTTTCCCACATTACCATATTACCTAATTTAGTTTCAGTCAAAGAATTTATTTTGCAATTATAAATAACAAAAGTTAAGTTTAAAGTATTGAGGCGCATTAAAAAATTAAAGGACTATGCCACGTATCCCCTAATTTAAATTACTCGAGAAAAATTGGCAACAGCACGACTTAATCTTTTGAAAATATGGCGATGCTACAAGCTAAAAATTATTTCTAAAGTGGAATGAGTGGCATTTGACTTGATCTCTAGTTTTATTAGTACAAAGATAGTACATTTTGTAAGTATGCAGCCTGTAACAAAGTGTTTATGTTTTGAAAACTGCAAAATTATGAAAATGTATTAGTTTCTCAATATTTTTTTGTTATACAGGCTACTATTAATATGGAGGTAGAAAATGTATATGTTCCTGAAGAGGTAGCAAAAAATTTTAAGTGTGCTGTTTGCCAGAAATATCTTTTTGTGCCCCCAGTAACAACTCACGATGGCACAGCATTCAGATGCGGCAGATGCAGTTTTATTGAAACACACATGAAAACACCTGTATATGGTTTTGAAAAATTAGCCTCGTACATGGCTTTTCCATGTACTTTTCGAGGATGTCCATCAAAACTAGCATGGAATGAAATAACTGCACATGAGGCTACCTGCAAGTACAGGATTATTTCTTGTCCATGTTATCACTGTGATGAATCCTTTCCAATTTACAAAATAATCCAACATTTTGATGAACAACACAAAAATATATATGCATGAGCAAGTGTAGTATACAAAACAGAAATATTAAGGAAGCAAATAGATGCTTGATGAGGTTACTAATCAACAATGGTAAACCTTATTTAATGTTTAATTATCGTGATAGTGTTAACTTTTATATTAGTGTTTATTCAATTGATAGTCCAAACAAAAACATAAACTTTGAAATTGCTTTTTCTTCTTCAAATGGAAAATGTTCTGTAGTGGTAAATGAGGCTGTAATTCCTTTAAATGAGCAAGAACATTGTATTAACTGCCTTGACAAAGAATGCAAGTCAAAGTTTCACAAGTACTCTCAACTTTACAATGGTAATGAAAAAATTTATGAGAATATGACTGCAGCTATAAAAATAGATAATATTGTAAATACTTTAGAATCTGATACAGTAAATTATTCTGTTAAAATAATTACAAAGATGGATGAAGATCCCATACATGAAAAAGAGTCAAAAAATGATCTTCAACTGCTAATATTCCTTCAAAACTTAGAATGTCAAGTTTGTAAAATGCTAATGTCTGCACCAATTTATAACTGTAAAACTGGGCATACAATATGCAAAATCTGTAGCCCGAAGCTTATGAAATGTCCACAATGTCAACAACCATTAACTGATTCCAGATGCTTTGCTCTGGAAGATATAGCTGATAAAATTAAATTAGATTGTAAAAATAAAAAGATGGGTTGTACATTCGTGGGAAATATTGATCAAAACATAGACCACGAAAGAATTTGTAAAGTTATATTTTAAAAACAATAAATGAATATTATTCTTTACTGTGATGTAAAAGCAGGACATTGCTGTTTTTTGTTAGGCATAGGCATAAAAGATATTTAAATTTGTTAAGTTTTAAATTTTGTTCAGTTTATATTATACGAAATAATTTTGATAAAATTAAATGTTTCCCTTTGGATATGCTATATTTGCTTATTATTTTTAAGTAAAACTTATGTAAATGTTCAGTTTGTATTTATGCCTGCTTTATAATATATGTTTACACATCTAAACGTACGGGAGTATTTAATCTCTTATTTTATTAAAAAGAATTTGAAGGGTTGTCTAAGCACATAATGTGTGGTCTATAGACCGATTCTTATCGGATTTCTGTGGATAAATAGAAGCATAACTTTTTTTAATAGCAGCTGCAATCATCAAACACTAAAGACAATTGAACGCATCTAAAAGTCTTGTACGACATAATTGCATGACGTACATGTCGGTCGTACAAGCCCACGGACTTATATCAACGAAATCGGAATACTTTCATCGGTCTTGTGCGACAGTCCGAAATGGCCACACACTTATCCGTTTTACTTAGTTTTTGTACGAACCGACATGTACGTCGTACAAGACCGTAGTCTGTGGGGCCCTTAAGTATAATAGAAAATATACTTAAATTATTGGCCTACGGCCGCGAATCCTGTAACAAAATAAAAGGAAATTTCCTATTTTGTTAAAGAATTCGCCTGTGGTTTTATCAGTTAACCTAACTTTTACAAAATTGGAATATCTACGAAATACTACTTATTTTACCTTCAGTTTCAACATAAAGTGTTTCCAATGCATCTTTTACTCCATCAATATTCTTGAATGGAGTCTTTTCCATAATAATTTTTTTATTATTATTATTTACTCATTTTACTCACGTTAAGCCCACCCTACACTTGCTTTTATGTTTAGTTAATTTCGATATCGATTCGATAGTACAATTTTCAGTACGGTTGTTTTAGTACAATTTCGTTAGCAATACCACAGCGTTGCCAAGTTTCTCTAACAAATTTTCTATAATGGCAGTGTGATTTTGAATTAAGAAAAAACCAACCAATCCAGGCTACCCTTATTTAAAAAAATAAAGCAGGTATTTATAAAAGAAATACAGAGTAACGAAGGCTAGGTTAATCAACGGTAACGGTTAATGGAGTTATAGAGTTATATATACCGAAAAGAGGCAAACTGGCAACGCCGCAGGCCAATTCTATAAATTTTACCTAACCTCTTTTTATTTTTTATTTAAGATCATTTTTATCTGTTATAAGTACTGCAAGAATTGGGTAAGTACTTTAATTCTGTAAACTAGAAAAATAAACGTGACAAGTATATTCAGTCATATACAACGTAATAGAGGTCAATCTAACCTAAATAGTATGTCCCTGTGTAAAATAGAAAAGGGTTTCCTATTTAACTTTTTTGGTCTGTTATTATTTATTTTAGTTTTTATTTTTTAGTATCAATATGGCAGAAGAAAAGGTGCCGCTTTCAAATGAGGAAGCTTTGAAACTATGTGGACAAAATCAAAATAGTGAAACCAAGGTACTGTATGTTAAGTAAATATTTGTACAACATAGACACACATAAAAGGAATTTACTTTGCTAGTAATGTTGGACTTAGTCAGGACCACACACTCACTGCATATGACCATTGCTTTTATATCAGTGTAGTCATGAACATATTCAGCAAAATAAATTTATATCAACATGTACTTCAGAGAGAGGTCTTATCTCGAGTGTTGTTATATTAATTATTATTCTAAAGGGTTTCTGGTAATTATGCTATATAAGGTTTACTGCTGTTTTTATGATTTTTTAAAATATTTTGGCTTACATGTTATCCCATATTTGTACTTAATCATAATAAATTGGCTTTGTTATAAAATAGTTAGTATCTTTTTTGTAAAAAAGAAAACTTGTAATTTTTTAAAAGTTTTTCCAGAAAAAATTGCCGTCGTACCTTAACACATTTAAAATAATTTTAGTTGATTACTTCAAAATAAGCGGAGATTGTTAATTATAATTTTGCAACTGTTGACCAAAAATATAAATTAGAAATTATGTAATATATTGTATTGGCTGTAATAATAATAAATTATATGTAACGCCTTTTTATTTATTGTTTTTTCTCTTTGTAGGAAAAAAATTATATTAAAAATCCAAAGAGTCGAACGGATTACAATAAAGTGTATTCTTAATTTTAACACAAAAACAAACGTGTATGAACAAAAATGTCATTTAAAGTAATCCTAGGTTATAAAAATGTCAATTTTGAAGTATTAAGGTTATAAAATATCAAGTCTCTGAATTATAATGCACCTACGCTTGGTAACTAGAAATCTTGATTCTCATTTGTTTATTCCTCTGGGGTAAAATTTTTACTATAGCCACAATGGCATATTTGTTTTCAAATGTACGCATTTGAGTTGTATATGTAGTGTTTGTTTGCCCCCTACGGGCACATTGCACTTTGCTCAATTTTAAATTTATTCTAATGAATTTGGATTCAAAAATAAGAAATGGACAAAATTGGACAAAATATTATCTCTTTGACATATTTTTGATGTTGCCAAATGCTCTTCATATTTTACTTGCTATAAATTTAATGATGTTTCTATAACATTTTTTAGTTAACTTTAGGTTTTAAATTTCAGTTTTCTTCTAAATTTTTCCATTTGACAAAACTATAAAAATATATATATTTAATTTTGTGTGTGATTGTAAGAAACATTAACTCATTTTTACCTATTTTACCTGCTCAGCACCCCTATTCACTCCCCGGTCTCGCAAGTTTGTTAAGGGGACGTCCATTAATAATGTAATGTTTTTTTAACAGAATTTTAACCCCCTCTTCCCCTAGTGATATTTGGTTAAGTTTTAATAATAATAATAATAATAATAATAATGCATTTATTGTCATGTCATGGGTTCCAATAGATGAAACATTACAACTTTAAACTAACCCCCCTCCCCATTCCCTATCACATGTATTTTTGGTATAAAATATAATATTTTTTTTACATAACAGTAAATTTAATCTAATTTTTATTCTATAAAATAAAAAACTGTTATAAAAATATTTATATAGATATTGAGCAAGCTTTTCAACAAAAAAATAAATAAATGTGATATCTTTCCTACAACCCCCTCCCCTAGTGATGTTTAGTGATTTTTTCCAAACCCCCTCCTGTTCAAGCCTCATGGACGACCCCTAAATTATTAAAACTAAACAAAAACGGAATATTTTGGATCAGTTTGGATCAGCGCCACTGGTGTTTTATTTAGAAAAAAATCATAAAAACTGCAGAAAACCGTTATCGGTCCTGTTACCGGGTTTCTACCTTGGACATGCCTGCCATCACAGACATCCAAGTTTTGTTTTACATTAGATAAGGCTTGGTCTATTTACAAAGTTAAACTATAAAGTGATGAAATGTAAGCATATATTTTATTTGTTTGGCATAGCATTTAATTGTCTAGCAAATGGAACTACAAAGTTCTTATACAGTGTGTTCTTATACAGTGTAGATGTTACAAGAGGACAAATGGTTCAAAAATTTTTAAATTTTGAAACAACATTATGGGAAAACTGTTCACATGGTTCAAAACTAAGAAATACAAAATTTTATACCAATTCGTTTTATACAGGGAAAATTAATATTAAAAATTTTGAAAAGGACCAAGAGTAAAGTTATTTTTATTTTTAAAAAAAGAACAAAATTGTATAAATACCTATATGTTGTAAACAATTGAATTTTATGTCAAAATTTAAAGTAAGAACATTAAAGTAAAAAAAATATATATTTTTGTCAATTTTTTACATTATGCATTAACACAATACTGCACACAAGGAAACAAAAATTTTAAAAAATCTTTAAACATGTCTAGATTTTATTAAAATTTACTTCTACAAATATTTAGGTGTTAAAGCAACCTTAAAAAAAAGACAACATCTTTTTTTACTCTAATGCATTAACTTAGAATTTTTACTTAAAATTTAATTCTCTACAACATTAACTAAAACATGTTCTATTTTTAAAATAAGAGTACATATCAATACCATAATTAGCAACTACATTTTCCTTCAAAACAAAAGGTAGTTGGACTATTATAAAATATAAACCTGAAAGAATTTATATGGTTTCTTTACTTAAAATAACCCTAAAAACTTTAATCTACTTAACAAATGTTAAAAATCCTTTTTTAAATAATTTTTATATTATTATTTAAATATTTTTGTCTCTGCTGTAAAATTTTGTGAATATGGAGTTAGCCGATTTGCGAATTACGGTATATATCAATATGTTACTTTTAGCATTTTTTATATTTTTAGTTGCCTTGTATACTAGCAATCAAGGTAAAATTTTAATTTTTTAGTTTTGGATAATGTGACCAAAATACCACTTTGAAATACACACATTTTTGGACCATTTTATCAGCGATATCATGAAGTGGGTTATCTCGTAAATTAAGAAAACTGCTTAGAGCCAATATTTATTTATTTATTCATTTCCATTAAAATACTCAAAAATAAGTATTAACATCGTCAAATAAAAAATTTAAATGATAATATAAAATGTAAAAAATATAAAAACATGCACAAAAGTTGTAAAAGACCTTAACTAATCCAAAAAAATATACTAAGCTATAAAAAATTACACAATATTACAACAAAGAAATATAGATAAAACAAGACAACAACGAACCAATTCTAAAAATCATTTACACTATAAAAATATTTATAATTAATGCTTAAAAAAGGTTGCTCTTTAATATCACGATTTGGCCGAAATTAGATTTTGATAGCTTAAAAGTTATAAAAATATGAAAATTAACCTATTTTATTTTAAAAAGAAAAAAGTCACACAAAAAAAATACCTAAAACCCACTTTTGTGAGATTGAAAAAAAATGATATTGATATTTGTGATATTGACGACGATTTGTCCTCTTGTAACACCCATCCTGGGAGAAACTGTATAATAATAGCATCTACTTATCCATGTTGGTTTAACGCTTTTAAATTGTGTTATTTTGTAATTTACTCTAGATTTCTACAAAAATCCATGTTTTAATAAGGATGTATGTTTTACCACATAAGACAAATTGTCTATACAAAATTAAAACTTAATACTTAATTTCCTAATGAATGTCTTTCTATTCCATGCTTTTTAAAAAGTTAAAAAATACATAATTTTTTGACTCTTTACAGGATTTCATTATGCAACAAACAATGTACAGAATAAAAGACCCTAGAAAATCATTACCTTTTTATACAGAAGTACTTGGAATGAAATTGTTGACAAAACTCGACTTTCCTGCGGGAAAATTCT
The DNA here is from genome assembly GCA_014170235.1 of Listronotus bonariensis. Classification (NCBI taxonomy): domain Eukaryota; kingdom Metazoa; phylum Arthropoda; class Insecta; order Coleoptera; family Curculionidae; genus Listronotus; species Listronotus bonariensis. Next base: position 6,988 of record JACEGR010003106.1, on the reverse strand, counting down.
CATTGTATTTTATGGGATATGAAGATGATACTCCTGGCGAATTGGGTTCGAGGTCTCGAACAGAATGGACTTTATCTAGAAAGGCTACTATTGAACTTACCCAGTAAGCACAACTATTATTTCTAAGCCATTTTTTAGAAATAGTTGAATACCTACCTTCATTTTGTTTGTGTTTTCATTTTTTTAGTATTCAAACCAATCTTTATACTAGATATAGAAATGTTACATACTAACTATAAAATAATTTACAAAAGACTTTTGTAACCAATTTTTTTAGCAACTGGGGAACAGAAAATGAGCCTGAATTTTCCTATCATAATGGAAACAAGGAACCCAAAGGATTTGGTAAGCAAAAATTGAACAAATTAATAACATACATAAAATTAAAGAACACGTGAAACGTATGTTATTTTTTTTCGCCCTTTGGGGTCATCCGACCCAGGCCCGACGACCGCCCCCTAGGTGGTGCACTTCAGCATGAAGGCTTATTGTACCTTGACCCCTACTCCTTCCCATTCACACACCATTCATTCATTCCATAACTTGAATGGTTGTTGCTCGGTCCGTTCGTTCACCTCCGAGCAGAACACCGCGTGCCGTTGCCCAAAACCGACAACGCCGGTCACCCATCCAAGTTATGGGCGCGCACTTCACTGCTTAACTCCGGAGATCGACGCTGCCGATACAACCGGAGCAGCCACAAGGGCGCCTTGTTATGTTATGTTATTTAGTTCAACCTGTATTTTTCCTCCTAAATTTTCATTTTTCAAATATTTTACAATATACAGGGAAGCTAGTTTAATGTTTTTTTTTCCAATAATGTTATTTGTTCTTATATCGAGTATTTATAAGTATGTAAAAATGCGTATTTAGAATAAAAGTTAATGAGTATTGCTTTGAAAACTTTTTCCTAATTTTTATTAAAATATTTTAATTTTTGCATTCACATAAGGGGGTCAGTTTTAATTGAAGAAATGCAAATTAATAGGCATGTCAAAATTAGCACTTTTGACCTGGGTAGTAGTGGAGCCAAAACAATATAATTTTTAAAATTCAAAAAGCTTTGTGGTTCTACAGTAATTAGAAAAGGTCATCTTCTCTGTTATTGGGATTTTGCAAACAGGTTATTAACCTAGACGTAAAATATTGAAATAAGAGAACAATTGGTTAAACTTGGGATATACACTTTATGCTATCTCGATACTTCCAACCGACTTTCAATGTGTTGAAAACTAGCAGGTGCGCATGCCATGCACCCAAAACAAACCGACCGCTTAAATGTAGTAAATAATCACCCTTTACCTTTATCACCCTTCTTTTTACTTGGATAGTTAAAACATGTTATTACCTTGAAAGTAAGACATTGAAATAAACATCTAGTTTCCCATACTTGCGTAGAGCTGGTTTTATACTTATTAAAATTCTTGTCAAATAAGTTTGATGAAACATTTGATACAATTTGTTTAAAGACGGAGATGTAAATTAAGAAATTATTTAATGAATTATGCTGCAAATGTCAGTTGTCAGTTGCCAATTAATTCCTTCTTATTACAACTTAAGTAAGACGGTTTTTGAAAATAAGGATAAGAAAAATAGTGAATGAAGAATTTTTAACTGATCTAGAACAATTAAGCAGTATTTATGCCGATTAGATGATAGTTTTAAGAAATGTTAATTTTTAATCCATTAGGTTGGTAGTTTGACATCAAACATATGAAGAGAAATAGGAGGTGTTCTATTTCTTCAAACAAATTTGACAAGGTGATTTTGAATTTCTTTAATATTCAATTCGCTGTTTTACATCGTCAACTTTCTTCAAGTTAAACTTGGTCCAACTTATTTAACAAGAAGTTTAAAAAGTGTAAAACCAGCTCAACATGTATGGCACATTATGATTTTCAACTCTTTTACTTCTTAAGATATTTGTATTTTAAAAGTTTTTAAAGTAACCTCTATAATGTATTTCTATGATTAACTAGCTTTTATTCATGCCTAATTTTTAATTATTTAGGTCACATTGGATTGGCAGTCCCTGATGTCTACAAAGCATGTGAAAGGTTTGAGAAACTTAATGTTAACTTTGTAAAAAGACCAGATGATGGCACAATGAAAGGTCTTGCTTTTATTACCGATCCTGATGGCTACTGGATTGAAATTTTCAATAATAAAACCATAGCTGGTCTTTAACATTAACCAAAAAATGGAACGTCAACTAATTAAAAAGTAATTTTTGTGATATATATTTTAAAATAAAACCATCTTGTTAAATTTATAACAGATTTTTATTATTTATCTATATTAAACCAACCATAAAACAAATTAGTTAGTATTTGAACAATATTAAAACATCTTACATAAAAAATACACCTACCCCACCATATGTATACGATAGTTGGGTAATTTTTTGACTAGAATAAACTAACCACAGTCAATAACTATATTTAATATTCAAGACAGTGCAAACATGTATGAAAGACAATTAAAAGGCAGACATAAAAAATTTGTCCTAAAATTCGGAAATCTAAAATATATGGACTATCTGTAAAGGTTAGTACTTTAATGACATTAAACATATAACACTATACTGGGTGTAATTTAATTATGGCTAAAAATACAGTATATAACTCCTTAGCCTATTTTAGAAAGAAAAGTTTAGATAATCATATTATGTCCTAAACCTCTTAATTTTTAATCTGCAGGGTGTTAAAGTTTTAGGAAATTATTTTTATAAAATTGAACATGCACCTACTAAGCACCAATAGGCATTTTTAATTGAAGGAGATTTTTTTACCAGTGGCGTCCGAACGGGATGTTTACTTGAGATTTTTTAAAAAGAAAAAATATGTTACGCCATATATTTTTTAAAAATTTTTACTTATCTTGCAAAAGATTTGACTTTTTGAGTTTTCTTTGTCCGATGCACCGTTTTTTCGAAAAAAAAAAACGTTTTCGATGCATTTTTGGTATAGCAAAATTATTTTAAATTGGTGCCCAATGATTAACCTTTTACGGGAAAACGATGCATTGGACGAAAAAAGTCAACAGGTCAAATTTGTTGCAAAACTGAGAATTTAAAAAATTATTTTTATTTTTGGGAAAAGCAATGCCATACCATTTTTTTAAAATAATCTCCAGCATTCATCCCATACACGCCACTGGTAGAAACATTTGAAAATCTTGTACATTTAAAAATCCTATTGGTGCTTAGTAGGTGGATGCCAAATTTCATGAAAATATCTCGAATAGTTTTAAAGTTATGATAAGAAAACGATTTTTTTTTTCTTAAAACTTTAACACCCTGTAGATCAAAAGTTAAAAGTTTAGGACATATGTAAGTTATTCTAAACTTTTCTTCCTAAAATGGGTTTAGGAATCATATCCTGTATTTTAAGCCATCAATTAAATTACTCCCTTATAGAGGGTGATTATTCACCTATATGCGATCATAAGGGAATACGCACTTGTGAATAAGCACACCAGGACAGCGTCAAACAAAAAATTCATAAAGGCATACTCGCCGGAATTTAAAAAGACCTGAATTAGAACTGGAAGGCAGTAAGAATTATAGTAAATCAACTAACAAGTCATTGCAGACTGAATAAAAGCGAATAAACGCTTGAAAACAATGGGCCCGGCAGAAGAAAACCCATACAGGTTTTGCCAGGAAGAAGAAACGGCGGAACACTTATCTACACTAATATATAAAGAGGTAAAGTTTGTAACTTTGTGGGTTTGTAGCCGCTAATATTCGGAAGTACTGAACCTATCATAAAAATCTTTCACAATCAGAAAGCTACACTATTCAGGAGTGTTATAGGCTATATTTTACTATGATTAAACAAAAGTTCAGACATTAACGCCCAAAGCAGTGGGCACGGGTTGGCTATCTTGGATAAACTATTACTAAAATTCGATATTGTAGTTACTATTCTCAATGGATTTTAATGCCTTTTTTTTATTGATAGAGTGATTCAAGAGGAAGGTTTAAATGTATAATAATATCCAAAAAACATATACAGAGTGTTACAAAAAATAGTATACATTTAAAATTCGATATTACTCAACGGATTTTGATGCGGTTTTTTTTTAATAGATAGACTGATTCAAGAGAAAGGTTTATATGTATAATAATATAAAAAAACATACAGAATGTTTAAAAAATGGTTTACATGTATAATTTGATATTACTTAACGAATTTTGATGCGGTCTTTTTTAAATAGATAAAGTGATTCAGAAGTAAGGTTTAAATGTATAATAACATAAAAAAACATATACAGAGTGTTAAAATAATAGTTAACATTTAAAATTCGATATTGACGTTACTATTGCAATTGAAAAAAAAAAAGTGTTTATAGGAATTGTGCACAGGTTTCTATGGTTTATAAAAAATATAGAATTGCCACACAGGGTGGGAGATTTATATAAAAAAATCCTTACAACTTAAATGCACTTTAACTATATTATTAAACCATCTAGAGGTTTACAAAATTGCTTAAATATAAAGATTGGCAAAATAATTATTAGTATTTTAAAAAATATATTATACAGGGAGTACCAATTTTTTTAATTAAGTTTCTTATCACTATTCAACGGATTTTAATGCGGTTTTTTTAAGATAGAGTAATTCAAGAGGAAGGTTTATATGTATATGATAAAATTCAAAATCATCACGGTATAGGAAAGGGGAATTGTTTTAATGCAAATTTAACGCGTGAGAAGCCGCGGGCAAAAGCTAGTAGTGTATTAAAGCCCTTTGTCACCTATGGTTTGCAAGGCTGGGTGAGGACTAACCCGAAGCGGCAAGATTTACAAAGGAGTCGGTTTCAAGCTCGTGGAGTTTGATTGAAAAATACCGGCTTGAATAGTCTGCTCTAATATATGGATGGAGGATATACAATAATCCTGAGCTGGTTGCAGTGGTAGAGGATGTGCAATCCATCTCCAAGCTAATCAAACCCATGTGCATAAACTTGGAAAATTATTGCTCATGAAAAACAGTTAGTAATAAAAAAAAGGAAAATATTTTCAGTTTAGGGAGATAATCATTATTATTTTAATTCAAAGGTATGTGAATTCTGAGGACCAAATTATTAATATTGGAAAACAAGGTAATAAACTAATTTTTGTTTCAGAAATAATTTAAAATAAATTATAAGCCATAATTTTAATTTTAATCGCGTAAAGATATACTTACATACGACCACAACTAATAACCCAATACTAATAGACAAACATTTTTAATAAAAAAAAACTTGATCTGATTGTTTTGAAACAAAAAGTACCTACTTACTATGTTTTTCATTCTTAGGTTATGTGTATAGGTAGAATTACCCGATAAATACTTAATAAATAGATGTTGTGACGTGTCAGTAGACTGTAATACACAGGCGCATTTCCTGCTGTTTCCGTTCGATATCATTTCAATACCTTAACCAGATCTTGCCCTTCATAGAAGAATCTTTCCAAGATATGTATGCTCTCTTTATTGTCTTTCATAATATTTCAATAGCAAGGATTAAATAGGTTAATAGAAAAGGTTTAAGAAATAAATCAACGTGTAATCTTATATTTCAAATGACAATTACAAACTTTTTATCATTTGAAATGATCCTTGAAAAGAATTTGTGACTTATTATGTAGTATGGAATGTAATACATTTATATTAAAGTATTTTAATTGGACTTATTTGGAATAAAATTTATTTTTAGCAAGATCATGCAAGGCAAAATTCATATTTTTACATATATTAACATATATATGTATTAGTTAGATTGTTTGATAATTAAATGGATCTAAATAGTTTATTATAATTTATAATTATCATTTTACTACAGAAACTAAATTGTCCTAACAGTTAATTTAATGATCCCATTTAAGCCATGGCATATCTTGCTTTAAGAAAAAAAATCTATAAAATATTTTAATAAGGGATTTGGTTTTGATAATATTGTATCATATCGTAAGTACGAGTTCTAAAGTTAAGGAAGCTATTCCTAATGATCTGCAACATGTAATTTGCAGCTTCTTTGTCATTTGCTCCTGGATTGAATCGTCCTCTTAATAATTTTATTGTTTGTCCTCTGAAGCATGGTAATCCAGTATCCAGCATTAACGACACTAGTGATATTATAGCCTCATTATAAGGTCTAAAAACATAATAAAAAACAATTTTTAATCCTCAAAAATAAATGTAATTAAACTTAATTATAAACTGATGAACAAAAAAAGTTAATAATTTAATGAAGAAATAAAAGGTTATTGTGAATTTTTTATCCTACAGAATTATCACTCAAACAGGTATATCAATTTTCATATTTGGAAAATAAATATTTTTAGGAAAAACAAATAGTTCTCTACTTTCAAGTCATTGCTACACAAAAGAGAATAACTGTTGGAAAAGTATAGATTAACAATAATATTTTTAATAGGCATGATGATAGTTTAAAAAAATGTTCTATGATATTCAGAAGAATACGCAATTCCCCCAACAAAAAAAAATATCTATGCAAAAAAAGGGTTCGGTAAAAAATACCATTTTAATTTAAAGTTTTATACCTGCTAAAACATACATTTTATCATGGCGGCACCGTTTATACAGACGTGACGTCAACAATAAACAGGGGTATGTTTCTCCTTTACAAAAGCTGTTAGCATGTTAAGCGCCATCGCTACCCCTTTAGGTGAATGATCTAAAGGTATTTCAAATAACAATTTTGAATTCGTAATATTGAACACACTTTATCTCTCTTACCTCTGATTGGTGTCTTAGGATTTATGGCGGGCTTTTTATTTTATAGATTTATTTTATAAAAATGAAAATTACCTTTCGTTACATTGTTAAAATAAATACGTTTTTTTATAATCCATAAATCTCATACTAAATTAGTTCAAAATAACGGTCATTTTTGGATGCTGACATAGAGCGTATTGAAAAACTTCGTTTATTTTAGTTTTTTAAATTAAAACTTAAGAATATAAAAAGTTAGA